>JAQBSW010004064.1:0-73822 GCA_029291075.1 Eudiplozoon nipponicum
AATAACTATTCGTTTTTTAACACACTCAATGTAAATGGCGTAACTGAGATGGGGGAGACCCATAATTCAGAAACACTCGTCATAAAAACATGCCATGAGTGATAAACCAGAAGTCCGAAAGACTAATGCACATGTTAAATTACAATTCAAACCACTAGGTTGTACTCAAGATAGAGAAGTTAATAACAGTTATTGGCGCACGCCACGCATGTCCATGTGTATGTGTATGCATAACTAAAAAACTTGGTTAAATTATTTTATTTTGATACACTTGTACGTACATCTAAATGAAACTGCAGTCAATAGACATTAATTTACCATTTGCACGCGTCAGACAAATTATTACTTATAACTATTGTATTATTATTTCTGAATTATGGGTCTCCCCCATCTCAGTTACGTCATTTACATTGAGTGTGTTAAAAAAACGAATAGTTATTGCATGCAATTGATAAATTATTATTCAGCCACTCTGGTCGAAATTAGTTAGATGAAAACAACGGTTATGAAAATGTACACACACACATATATGTGACACGCGAATATCTAATGAAAGGTCAGTCTGGGGTATATAAATATTATGACTAGAGGAAATAACACACTTGCTTCATTTGTTTCGTGAAATGCAACTGATGAAGGCCTACGGTAAGCTAGGCCGAAATGTCTTGATGAAAGAAAATTACTGGAACAATGAAATGTGCGTTAGTCAAAACGCAGATCAGGTAACTACATTTATGGTATATTGTTTAAAAAATTATATCGTTAGACTGCAAAAATAACCATGAATGAATATTTTTGTGTAATTTATGTCTTCTAAATTTTGGAAAAAAGAAAGTAATAATTGCATTCTAATATAATTATTTAAACGAAAATATGTTGCAAATCTAATGGAAACAACATTTTTATCTACATTTGAAACAGCATATTAGAAAAGAATATATAAGTTTGACTTGGAGAACGACGTAATTAACAGTTTATAAACAGAATGATATAGGTTATGCGTTTGAGTAAACACGTTTTTTCAATTGCAAAGTTAATGGAGTCAAATAGAACTGCAAAGTTAATTGTCGGAAATGTAACCGGTAAACAAAAAATGCAACTGTCACAAAACGGTGTAATATATATAATAATGAATTTTATGATGTTTAGAACATGTTTCGTAATAAAAATCTTAACTTAGTTTCTCTACAAGCATTTTAATGTTTACAAGTGGTGTTTCAATTGCTGATTTTAACATGGAATCAATGTCAATGACTGCATCTCTGCCATTTTGATTTTCTTCTTCGTGTTCAAAATCGTCAACATTTTGCTCCATTAACGTAGAACCAGCATCCATCGATGGTGGTGCTCACCAAGATTTATCAAAATGTTTGACTGAATTGATGTCACGCGGAGGGGTTTGAAGTCCAGATTCGCTGTTAACGAGATCACCTGTGAGGTATTCTACAAGGGATGTCACTTTCCCCTCAATTATATAGAACATCGCCACTTTCTAAAAGATTGTATAACTATCTAAATCCATTTATAATTAGCATTACTTAGCCAATATAAATATGTGTTATATAAACAATCTATATGAATAAATATTTATATTTCTAAAAAATGGTTCTGAATACTACAATAACAATTTAGAATATATATATTATATTTTTCAAACCACTTAATATATGATGAAATAGTTTTATTGTAGAAAAGCAAGATTTTATACATCACGTAGTATTGCTTGTACCACAGGCATTGCGTATGGGCTTCAGTGGAAAGGAATCACCTTCCCGAAGATTGGCTTAAAAAATTCTAATAAAAAGTGCAATAAAAATACCAAACCTCTTTGATCTAAGATGGCACATACGTGAATTTGGTTTCGGTGGCACTTTTCATCGCATGCTTCATTCCCTTAAAATTGTAATCAGACAGAATCAAGAGTTAGTCTTAATTACTGTGGAATAACGCTAAATTTCGCGACAACACGATAAATTACTGTTTAAATAAGTTGGTAGCTGATCTTTACAAATGCTAATTATTTCGGGTTTTAGATAGTTGTGCAATCTTTTAGAAAGTTTTTGACGTTATTCTGTTAATTTATGGGAAAGCTATGTCCCTTTTAGAATGCCTTGGAGGTAATCCCTTTTGCAGCGACTCTCTACTTCAAACCTCTCCAGGTGAAAGCATCAATTCATCAAATAATTTTTGCGGAATCTTTATGTTAACCATCAGGGATTGATGCCATTGCTCCGTTAATAGAAGCAAATGTTGACCATGTATAGCACAAAGAAGAAAATCAGCA
The DNA here is from genome assembly GCA_029291075.1 of Eudiplozoon nipponicum. Taxonomy (NCBI): domain Eukaryota; kingdom Metazoa; phylum Platyhelminthes; class Monogenea; order Mazocraeidea; family Diplozoidae; genus Eudiplozoon; species Eudiplozoon nipponicum. Next base: position 2,285 of record JAQBSW010004064.1, read on the forward strand.
GGAAAGAGATGCAGTCATTGGCATAGATGTCTTGTTAAAGACTGCTATTGAAACACCAATCGAGAACATTAGATTAGGTGTAGGTCAAATAATCGAAGATTTGCATCAGAAAACATGTCCTACACGTCATATTACGTTTTTCGTGGAAATAATTATTTTAGAAAGTTAGGAGTACTCTCTTTTTACCTCAGTTTATAAAACATATAAACAGTTCAATCCACGTTTATTCTCATCATTATTCTCATTAAGAATAAGAACAAGATTAAGTATAGGAATAAACATTAAAATAATAACAAGATTACGAATATTTTTCTGACGATGATCATGGAAGGTCGAAAGGCGTCAGTACGTGTGACTGACGATAGAATTGCTGTTTTTCAGCTAATAGTTACAAACGATAGGTATGGTGTTTACTTCAAGCACGCAGAAAAGATTTAAATATATTTAATTAATTTAAAGTTTTGTTAACACCACCCGCGTGATCATTGATTGTTTAACCATATTACCTATATATTTGTGGCGAGAGCGGCCAAAGTTGAATATTAGTGAATGCCTAGAAAGTGTGCAGACGATATATAAAGTCAAGTACAATGTATGCGAGACTACTAGAGATGAGAGCCGCATATCGAATTTTGATTTTAAAATATATTCATTGAGGTTTGATCCAAGCTGGTAAGTATTCGGTCACACTCTGATGATGATCATGGACATGCGAGCTTGAAATAAACACCAATCCCATTGTATTTAACCAGTCGGCGAACAACATACCAAAACTACCGCCAGTTGGAACGCACTGACACGTTTTGACCTTCCATGACCATCATCAGAGTACGATGGCAAACTTACTAGCGAGGATCAAACCGCATTGCATATATATGGGAAGGAAAATTAGATATGCGGCTCTCACCTCTAGTAGTCTTGCATACATTGTACATGACTGGCGGTAGTTTTGTTATGTTGTTCGACGACTGGTTAAATACAATGGGATTGGTGTTTACTTCAACATCGCAAACTTGATTTAGAGAATTGTTACCATCACACTCTCAGTAATTTATTGTTTGTTGATCGTGGATGTTTGAAATGTGTCAGTAATGTGCGACTGACGGTAATTTTTCTCAAGAAATAGAAAGACGAATGATTACCTGATTCAAATAATGCTGAGAACAATAAGCTACGTCAGTGTACAAGGCTCGCGTCCGTGACAATTTAGAATAAATAGACATGTGGAATGAACAACTGAGAAATAGAACCCATTGAGGCCAAAGGGTCTTGCCTAAAAAATTAGAAAAAACGATTGCCTGATTTAAATAATGCTGAGAGAGATAGGCTGTGTCAGTGCACAATTGTCACATCCCTGACAATTTAGAAGAAATATTGGCAGCATCAAGTGTGAAATAGACCGCGTTGGAGCCCCAACGTAAATTTTTACAAAACAATATGGACTAAAGATTACTCGATTCTAATAATGTTCAGGACGACAGGCCGCGTAAATAAGAAAGAAAATTGTGGATTCGACAACTGAAAAATTAAACGCGATTGAAAGCAGGAACAAAATCAACTCATGCAGATAATGCAGAGAATAATGCGACACGTGTTTACAAAAGGAGCATATACCTGACAATTTACTGTAATAAAATTGTGCATTCGACAGCTGAAGAATAGTCCGCGTTCGAGCCCCAGCGTTCTTTAAAAATACGAAGGATCAAAATGACCTGATTAAAATAATGTTGACAATAACAGGCTGCGCCAGTACACAGATGGCATATCACAGTCAATTTAACAGAAATAAACCTGTTGATTGTACATCCAGCAAATAAAACGCTTTTTGCCATAGCGCTATTTATCTAAATATTTGAAACTATTTTTGAGAATATTAGACGGCGCCATTACAAAAGAGGCGCATCCCTGACAATTTTATCGACCAGACGGTTAATTACTCGAATGAGAGAACATTGTAAACTAAACGCCTGTTTTAAATCAAATGGTGAATACACGTCTGCTATTGCGCAACACATCATCGAAACATCGCACGTATGTTCTCCAGACGTAGCATTCAAAGTAATTACTAAGTGCAAAAATAAAAGGGAGCTAGCCACATACGAAGCCTTATGGATAAACAAATTGCAGCCGGATTTATGCAAGCAGAAGAAGCACGTACAAACATTGAGCTTCCTTGCTGACTTCATAAACAAACCAAACCTCGCAGCTTACTTTGCCCTACTAAGAAAAGAAATTTACGAAGATGATTCTACTAGACATCTGCAACAAGATAACCGCTGAGCTCGATTCGATGCCATATCGCTAGGGGTTTCTTACCAAGAACTACGATGCGCGCGAGGACCCCATCCTGGCAGACGTGTGGGTCCTATTCTACCCAATTTGGATTTAAGTGACTTCAATTGTTTCTGCCATGTCAAAACCTACTCACGTTGTTTCTTAAGCAAATTTGGTGCTGGATGAGAGAACAGAGCGCTACTGGGAAATTGAAATGAGGGCATACGCAAAACGTGACCGAGCCAACGAAGTTGATGGAGCCTTATTTGTTTTTCTAACGGCCAGCACTTATTGTCAGATCCAAAAATACGTCTACGGATGTCAACGTTAGTTATTCGTTGTTGGTAACCAAAATGTGCTATACTTCTCAAACAACGATCGAATGCCTGTAAGCGTCTCGAATCATCAACTCTAGAAGGCCAAGTTTCACTAGCGTATAGCAAGACTGCGCATTGTGAAGACGGCCATTAAGCAAAAGTCAAATAATCGTGTTTCTCCATAAATGATGAAGGTTCAATAAAGCTACTCTGGCTTTCGCGATTCCTATTCTCACCTCGTCGGACATATTGCCTAAATTACTGATAGAGCTCCCAAGATATGTAAACCTGTCGAATATGTCTAGATCTTCATTCTGCTGTCGCAAAGTTGAAGTGAGTGGTATTTGATCCTGTAAAGTTATCTTACATTTAGATGGTGCGAATTTCATACCGAAAGACGGAACAACGTCTGTTAATCTATTCAAAGTGGCCCGGGCAGCTGCCTGATTGTCTAATAATAGTACGATATCGCCCACATAGTCACGAGCGACTAGTTTATCGCCCGGGAGAACTTCAACTCCAGCATCCTGAATGTGTGGGAGAGTGTTGTTCATAATAGCATCGATTACAAAATTAAACAGAAATGGGGAATGTGGATAACCTTGACGAACACCACTGCTGGTTGTTAAGTTATGCGTTAATTCGTTGTAGACTTTAGCGCGACCAGAAATATTTCTGTACAGAGCTCGTATAATATTAACAAAATTTGTGAGCACACCGCTTTTCGATAAGATATGGAATAAAACATTGCGATCCACCGAATCAAATGCACCCTTGATGTCTAAAAAGACGGCTGTTGTGGGACGGTGATATAAATGTCTCTGTTCGAGAACTGGCCTTGTCGTAAAAATATTATCTATACAACCTCGTCCTGCGCGGAATCCGGCCTGTTTTTCTCTTATATGTGATTCACGTGATGCGCAAAACGACGTAGGATAATCGAAGCAAATATCCTTGATACAACCGGAGTCAAACTTATACCACGATGGTTATCGCACGAATTACGATTGCCGTTTTTGAAGATAGGAATGATGGTCGACTCATTCCAGTCAAGTGGTACGGCATTTTTATTTCATATTGTAAGAAAAGGTTTTGTCAACGCTCCTGAAATTATATCGCCACCATCCTTAAACAGTCCTGGAAGCAAATCATCGGGGCCTGCGGCTTTGGGGCGTTTAAGAGATAGGATTGCATCGCGTACTTCTAACTCGGATGGTTCTTCGCGACTGACATTCCAAACTGTTGATGCAGACATGCTTTCGGGAATTGGAATTGACGCGGGTGGCCAAGAAAATTGATCTCTAAAGTGTTCAGCCCACATGTCAAGACGACTTATTTTATCGGTTATTAAATCGTTGTTACTCTCATTTATAGTTTCACTAACTTTTAATTTTCTGGGATCTACTGCGCGGATTATTTGGAACAAACAGCCACTATTACCTTCTTCAGCCTTTCTGGCCGAAACGTTTTCGAGATCGACCTTTAGACTGCGCTTATGTTGGCGTCTTATATTGCGACGGGTATTATTATGAGTCGAGCCAGGTGGAATTTGGCGCCTTATTTCGAGTATCTCCATTGATTTTACAGAGAGCCAGTGATTAATTCTACGGGGGCCCGCAATGCCACATACAGTATTACCTGCATTGTGCATAGTGGAACATATCTTGGACCAAAGTATATTCGGATTTTCGCCATTCAGACCAGTTAGATTAGCCTTTAGAATATTTTCATAATTTTGTCGGAAGGATGGTTGTTCGAGTTTGCCTATATCAGTTTGGTGTTTATTCTTAATTATTTTCCCGGAAAATATTAGTTCAAATCTGCAACGGATAAGAGCATGGTCCGAGTCGACAAAAGTGTTCTAAAAAGAACGACAATCCTGGATACAACCATGCCATCTATAACTAATTGCTACATGATCTAATTCAGTCCATCGTTGTCCGGGTGTTGGAGGACGCCATGTAGCACAACGTCTAACACTACGTCTGAAGTTAGTACTACTTAAATATAGTCTTTGTTCAGCGCAGCTATCCAGAAGCCGTTCACCATTATCGTTGCGAGTCGAGCTTAGAGTGTATCTTCCACCTAAATGAAATACTGTATTACTTAAGCGCCCAAACTGAGCATTCACGTCGCCCATAACCAGGACTATATCAGAACTTCGTGCTTTACTTAGTAAGGAGCTTAATTTGGAGTAAAAAGAGTCCTTACTTTCTTCTGTTCTACAATCGGTAGGAGCATATGCAGATACAACGAAGAGACAACGATTATTACGGTTTTTTGCTTTGATTTTGGTCGATGTATTTAAACGTACCGCACCCAATCGACTATATACATATATATATATATATATATATATATATATATATATATATATATATATATATTCATTGTACCCTTCTTATGTGCAAAAACAAAAAGAAATTTTATCAGATATAAGAAAATTTTCTTTCTCATGGTCTTCTCAAATATCTACTCATGAACATATCTTTATATATAAATTGGAAAGCAAAACAAGATAGAAATATGTGAACAAACAGAGTGTGTGAAAAAATAGAAACCAATCAAATTGTGTGCGTCACATCCAGTTCAAACTCAATGCTTGTACGTGCTTCTTCTGCTTACATAAATCCGGCTGCAATTTGTTTATCCATAAGGCTTCGTATGTGGCTAGCTCCCTTTTGTTTTTGCATTTAGTAATTACTTTGAATGCTACGTCTGGAGAACGTACGTGCGTTGTTTCGATGATGTGTTGCGCAATGGCAGACGTGTATTCACCATTTGATTTAAAACAGGCGTTCAAGTTGCAATGTTCTCTCATTCGAGTAATTAACCGTCTGGTCGATCGGCCTACGTAAGTTGATCGACAACTTGCGCATGTATATTGGTAAATAATATTTGATATCGACATTAACGGCTGTTTCTCTTTGATTGCAGGTAAAGGTAGGGTAACACACTTGCCTTTACCAGCAATCAAAGAGAAACAGCCGTTAATGTCAATATCAAATATTATTGCAGCCGGATTTATGTAAGCAGAAGAAGCGCGTATTGTAAATACCGAGAAAGATCCCTTTATCGTTTCAAAATTATTAATTACAATCTAGATTGTTTAAAATTCTTGTAGCTGCTGCGCGTTTTACTACGGTACAATTTACGTCAAGGATTCATCCGACTCTGCCAATTTTGAGAGGGCAAAATAAAATGTTTTTCTTTACACAATATATTATCTTCTAGCCCGTTTAAATTGGCAATTCAAGCATTCAATTCTATCGAATCGTTGTGGACAAAGAATCTTATTAGTCTTTTAATTATATTTCATTGGTTGATTGCGCCGTCCAATTAATTATTTTTGGTTAACCGTATGATTTTCTGAGATTTAAATAAAAATCTGCATGAGTGATCATCTAATTGCAATTTAATCGAGGCTTGTAATAGTTTGTTCAATCAGATGTGCAAACGTTTACTTGGCATATGTGTTGATGTTTACTTTAATCCTGCATTGCGGATCTTCTGAACTACTAAGTTATTTGTAATATAGTGTTTAAATTGGCTACTAAGGCATGACACATAAATGTAAATTGAGGTTAAATATAATCTTCATTATAGGGTAACGTCGAAAGACAAAACAATTGAACATAGTATGGCTACTGCGAAAATAATAACTTTGAAGGAGGTTACCAACAAATTACATAGAAATATTTTAAGAAATAATTTATGTTTCACTGATGCAGGCTAAAAAATAGCAGATTTTTGCATTCATAAAATTTCGATTTAGAAAAGGGTTCTAGATTATGCGAACGTGAAATGATATTTACTAAAGCAACTCGAATTACTTAGAATGGCGTCATCGCTTCAAGGCCAGTTGTAGACTGAATTCGCATGCAATATAGTTAGACGTTTCTAGTCTGTGAAATTTGTCAAATAAAAATCATATACTGATATATTTTAAATCCGAATAGTGATAAAAATTAATTTCTGCTTTAAAATCGTTCGGAGTGCATGGCAAAACTATTCTTCAATGCCTGCGCTGAAGCTATTTTACTTTAAATATTCATCATTATGCTGAGGCTAACTTTAGTGCCAGGTGGTCAAATGGTAGATTTAAAAAAATATTATACAAAGTTAAATTGGACGAATTTAATTTGAATGATTAAAGTGGTAATTGTCTAAGCAGGAAATGAATTTCACAGAATTTCCTTGTTTAAATATGTAGATTTTTTTGGCAATAATATAAATACTCCCAAATAAGACACAACTGCATTTAGTTACCTTATCCTTGTTGTGCACAAATAGCATAAGGTAATTAATCTATCTCCTGTTGCGCAACCTGCTTCTTTCGAAACTGAATGTAGTGTAACATCATAAATGCAGTTATCTGTAGGACTTTTTTCGAGTTAGCATTGTATATTTCAGGCTTACGTGGTGCGCGTATAACAAAGTTACAACAAATAATAATGTTTTGTTTAATTACTCTCAGCAGGTGCTTAGACAACTGGAGTTCTTTATTGACTTGTGACTGACTTTTATTAGTTGACTAGCTGCTTTCCACTTTCATCTTTTACACAAATATATATGAGTAAAAGAAAACTGCGCAAATTTGGGTAACAGATGCAAATTGTAGAGAAAGCCAATAAATTTGATGAAAAGAACATTCCTCGCTCTATCTGGCCGGAACGCTAACCAACGATAGGTCGCATAAGGTTAGCTACAGATATTAAACAAGCACGAGGGTTCAGTTATGACTGAAGGCCAAGGCTAAGATTTTTGGATCCGTGATGTTTGATTTTTTTGCAATTAATTCCTCCTTTTCCAGACTTGACGTTTACCTGCATATCGAAAATTCATTTACTTTTTAAAAGGATGTATTGTAGATAAAGAAATTTTACTTAAAACAATAACCCGGTTGTTCAATTACCTACCATGTGATTTCACTAAATTTGAAGTCTTCGTCAATTGCCAGATCAGAAGTATAAATCACCATTTCTATGAATGGAATTCATAAATGAGTGCTTTAGAAAAGAAACTTTATTTTAAAAAGTTTGTCAATTGTGCCGTTAGTGAAGAATTGAAGCAAGGCTTCATTGTAATGCATAGTAAATCATGTTTGCCATCGAGTCACAAGAAGTAGACGTACTTTCGTAGCTGTTACATTAAGACCTCTTTTTGGTATAGTTTGAATTTATCCAGGCCAAAATTTGAAGTACACTTTCAAAATGTATCCTTGCTACTGTTGAACGACCGAGTTGATGAAATTTAGGATACAGTTTATAAATTAGCTACATTTGCTTGGTCTGAACGAATACCATATTTCCAAACGAAATTTTGGATACATATCATTAAACAGCCGCGTATGTTGGATCTGAACGAAAAACGTATTTGGGAAGGAAAATTTCAATCCAAATCATGATGCATCTCTGTGTGCTTGGTCTCAACTGGAACCGTATTTGAGAAGGAAAATGTCGATATGGATGATAAAGCATTTGCATATGCTTTGAATGAACTGAAACTATATCTGCAAAGGAAAGTTGTTATACAGGTCATGAAGCACCTGCACTTGTGTTGTCTGAACTAAAAACAAATTTGCGATGGAAAATTGGGATATAGATAATGGAGAACCTGCCTGTGATGTACCTGAACTGAAAACATATTTTACAAGTAAATGAAGCAGCCGATTGTGCTTGGTCTGGGCCGAAACCAAATTTGCAAAGGAAATTTAAAATACCGATCATAAAACACCTGTATGGGCTTTGGCCAGACGAAACACATAAATTCGAAGAAAAATTGGGCTACACACGATAAAGCAGATGCGAGACCGGGATCTGAATGGAGACGATATTTTCTATGGAAAATTGCGATATATTATAATAAAACACCTGCATTTGCTTGGTCAGAATTGAAAATATATTTGTGAATAAAATTGTGAATACAGATCATGAAGCACAAGCATATGCTCGGTTTTAACGGTGAACATATTCGCGAAGGAAATTTGGCATACAGGTCATTAAACAGCTGCGTTTTCTGAATCTGAACGGAAGCCCTATTTTCGAATGAAAATTTGGATACCGATGATAAAGCAATATGACAATTTGAGCTTGACTTAGAGCAGATCTTGAACACGAGGCTAACCATCATAGTCAAATTCAACCAATTTGAATATCAAGTTTCTGTCATAAGTGCTGGCAAATGTGGTATATTTACCTTATTATCGGGTTGCGATCCGATTTGTTTGCATCCACTGTCTTCCTGATTTTGTTCCATAATTTTTTATATGCAGATACGGATATCTTTTTCAATGGAAAGCTCATCATAATAAGTTGACAATCAATATGTCAAGTGGAAATATTAGTTTAAACTGCCCCATTTATATTATGATGAGCTTTCCATTGAAAAAGATATCCGTATCTGGATATCGAAAATTATGGAACAAAAATCAGGAAGACAGTGGATGCAAACAAATCGGATCGCAACTCGATAATCAGGTAAATATTCTATTCCCTGTCGCGCAACATGTTTCTTTTAAATCTTATTTAGGTACTAAATGTGGTATATATAATTAATTTTATTAAAAAGCACCGAATAGTATTTCCAACAAATTAGCATAGAAGATTATGATACAATGTCATGACGAGTGGTATGGTTCTAATTTTGAATAACATTTTGCTGGACACGACTACTGTATATATTGTTTCTAATTAGACAGAAAATTAAAAAACAACGGAATAAATTTAATGCAGAATTCTTCTTTAATAAAGCTGTGCACTGTTTCGGAGATGTATTACACAAACCGAGGCGTCTTTGACAAATAAATTTACAGTTGGAACAACTTATTGCATTTCCCCAGCATTGGATGTCATGAAGGAAACTAGTACGCCCTCGAGTATTCAAGACATTTTATTATCAATCAAACGATTTTTTGAAAGTAAGGAACGTCTTTGCGCCTAAAAGCAAATCACGTGATTGGTAGACACCACTCTGCGAAAGCCAAAATTCAATTGTCAAAATAACGACGCAAATTGCTCAAATGTGGATTTAGGGTAAATAATAGGTAATTGCAGTCCATCACATTAAGCCGGATCAAGTTGGAGAAGCCTTAAGCCTTAATAGAAATAAGTACTAAATGAGGCAGTCACAAGCCAACGCATGCATGCCCGAAGAAGGTGTATCGAATAAAATATTCTGCCAGCTATTCTGTGTGACTCAAATATTTCAGGTTTCGACGAAGAGACTAGTGCCACGAAATGATAAACTACAACAGTTTTTGCACACTTGGTGATGGAGGGCATTACGGTGAGGGCGACGTACGTAGAATGAATATAGATGTTTCGAAAAAATTATTGAAGCTCAGAAAATAACTCACATTAATTGGAAAATTGCATTGTCAATTTAAAAGTGCACATAATATTTAAAAAATAATTTTGAAAGTTATAATTTGTTTACGCCAAAGAAATCGACAACATATTACCTGGCAGTATTATAATAACAGTTTTATTACTTACCGCTGAATCAGCTGATTATTTTGCAGGCTCAGAATGATTGTGCTATGTTTGTTAAAATTTATGATCAATTATTTGTTTATTTTATATTTTAGTCATTGGATAAATAAATTCTAGTGCAAGAAATAGATTGCAGGTGAGTTTTATTTGATTAATTTATTTATGATGCCATTGCAAATGGTTTGAATAAAATGCCGAACGTGTATAGGAAACGGGCAAGCAACACACGGTGAAATAAAGTGTTGATGAAGATATGGTGTGTACGCTCACTGTCATCGGATGAAGTATATCCGGCTCTAAGCTTTAGGACGTAGCCATTGATGTTCATTGATTACAAGCAAACTGATTTTAACGGTAGAGGCATCCTCGAGAATCAAACCGCAATGTGGATATCAGTGAGGAAATGTCCCTCTGTCCCAATTCGTTGCTCACAAATTGCACTTTACAGGAAGGTCGTCTACTCTATATACATGTAGTCGTTAATAAATTCACTTATAGGCATCTGACACATTCCAATTAACTATTTAATCATAAAATGATTAGTTGGGTGGCTGGCAATAGCAAATATGTAAGTAAAGGTTCAAAAACCATAAATTATAGCAATTTATTTATTTAACGGGAGGCACTGTATCAATGCAGCGAATTGCTAAACTAATTATCCTGATTTTAACCAGCAAAATGATTAAATGATTAAACTTTATTTACTCTTCAGTAATAAATTTTGTCATAAAAACATAATGAAACATGAAATGTGTCAAATAGCAAATTGGTTTAAATAAGATTTCGTCGAAGTGTGCGGTTAACTTGTTTAATAAAATTTAAATTCACTTTATATAAAAACGAACTGATAGCACAGTCAATGCTTACTTAATTGGACCATATCTTATATCTTAATCTGCAGATTAATTTCTCTTTTGGCTGAATACAAATTTAAACTGCAAAGTTTCAATTAAAAAGTGGTGTATGCAAGGCTATTTAAGATGAGAGCGCAGTTCTGGTCTTTTTAGCTAATATTCCGAATACTGTTAATTTGCCATAAGCCAGTTTAAGTATTAAAGGCTGCTTAAATGACGAATGATAAATCCTAATTTAAGAAGGTTTCAAGAGTAACTAATAGCTATCAAAAATGGTATTGCAATCTCACACAAGTGAAATAGCAAAATTTATACTGCGTCAAAATATTATTAAAATGTAGCGCATAAATAAGTTTGACGTAATCTGAAAGGAAGCGTATCGCTAAAGGCATGCTTAATATTTTATAAAATTTCAACAAGGCCAAATAAATTACTCACTGAAGATAGTGATGATTACATTTTAATTAACAGATTAGAAGAAGAAGATATTATCTTATATTCTAAATACGATTTCGTGAACTGCTGGAAGGTTATGGTCATTTAACTCGTTAAAATTGAATAACATTTAACTAAACAAGTATGAGCTTCAAATATAGATCGTCTGTTTAAATTTGTACACAATTGTCTTCAAGGTGAAGTGCAAATTAGGCTTTTACAGCTGATGGATTCAGGAACTTTCCACTCAGTTTTCACTTTTAGACGCCTAAAATAAATTCTTGCAGATTAACTGAAATCTCGATGTCGAGAATAGATTTTTGAAAATATGAATGTTTGATAGCATACACTTGAGATCAGTGTTCACTGTCATTTCGAAATTTTGATAAGGTAGCAATAAAATATTATAAATTCGTTAAAATGTGGTCAGCTGATAGTAATTAAAACATAATTTTGAGCTTTAAAAGAGAGAAACTTTAATAAAATCAAAATAGCCTTTTCAAGATATAAAATAAGACACATTCATACTTTTAATTATTATAATCAAGGTTGCGGTCTTGATATAAACACCTGACGCATTAATTACTTACATATGTCAGTATAAACTAAGAATTGTATAGTGTAGAAAAGGCAATTCATCCAGTAGACCGGTTTCGTCCCTATTGGGAACTCATCAAGTACTGGCCAGAATTTGCCGCGGACAGGATACGAACCTGGGCAGGTCTACTTCGGAATCTGGTGCTCTAACCACTGAGCTATCCTGCCGCACACTACACTACACACAATTTTCCGTTATATACTAACTAATGTAACTTGGTTAGTCAATTTTTCCTTTTAGGTGGAGCTCATATGGTATCCATTTAGACCCAAAATTCCAACTAACCATGCCCAATCTGTCATTACTGAACAGACACCACATTACATGGGGAAAGGGTATTGAAATGAACATTTATATAATTAAACGAACATTGGTTGCGCGGGTGGTGATAACAATTATTATAATCAAGGTTGCGGTCTTGATATAAACACCTGACCCATTAACTACTTACATATGTCAGTATAAACTAAGAATTGTATAGTGTAGAAAAGGCAATTCATCCAGTAGACCGGTTTCCTCCTTATTGGGAACTCACCAAGTACTGGCCAGAATTTGCCGCGGACAGGATACGAACCTGGGCACGTCTGCTTCGGAATCTGGTGCCCTAACCACTGAGCTATCCTGCCGCACACTACACTACACACAATTTTCAGTTATACACTAACTAATGTAACTTGGTTAGTCAATTTTTCCTTTAAGTGGAGCTCATATGGCATCCATTTAGACCCAAAGTTCCAACTAACCATGCCCAATCTGTCATTACTGAACAGACACCACATTACATGGGGAAATGGTATTGAAAATGAACATTTATATAATTAAACGAACATTGGTTGCGCGGGTGGTGATAACAATTATTATAATCAAGGCTGCGGTCTTGATATAAACACCTGACCCATTAATTACTTACATATGTCAGTATAAACTAAGAATTGTATAGTGTAGAAAAGGCAATTCATCCAGTAGACCGGTTCGTCCTTATTGGGAACTCATCAAGTACTGGCCAGAATTTGCCTCGGACAGGATACGAACCTGGGCACGTCTGCTTCGGAATCTGGTGCTCTAACCACTGAGCTATCATGCCGCACACTACACTACACACAATTTTCAGTTATATACTAACTAATGTAACTTGGTTAGTCAATTTTTCCCTTAGGTGGAGCTCATATGGCATCCATTTAGACCCAAAGTTCCAACTAACCATGCCCAATCTGTCATTACTGAACAGAAATCACATTACATGGGGAAGTGGTATTGAAATGAACATTTATATAATTAAACGAACATTGGTTGCGCGGGTGGTGATAACAATTATTATAATCAAGGTTGCGGTCTTGATATAAACACCTGACCCATTAATTACTTATATATGTCAGTATAAACTAAGAATTGTATGGTGTAGAAAAGGCAATTCATCCAGTAGACCGGTTTCGTCCTTATTGGGAACTCATCAAGTACTGGCCAGAATTTGCCGCGGACATGATACGAACCTGGGCACGTCTGCTTCGGAATCTGGTGCTCTAACCACTGAGCTATCCTGCCGCGCACTACACCACACACAATTTTCAGTTATATACTAACTAATGTAACTTGGTTAGTCAATTTTCCTTTAGGTGGAGCTCATATGGCATCCATTTAGACCCAAAGTTCCAACTAACCATGCCCAATCTGTCATTACTGAACAGACACTACATTACATGGGGAAGTGGTATTCAAATGAACATTTATATAATTAAACGAACATTGGTTGCGCGGGTGGTGATAACAATTATTATAATCAAGGTTACGGTCTTGATATAAACACCTGACCCATTAATTACTTACATATGTCAGTATAAACTAAGAATTGTATAGTGTAGAAAAGGCAATTCATCCAGTAGACCGGTTTGTCCTTATTGGGAACTCATCAAGTACTGGCCAGAATTTGCCGCGGACAGGATACGAACCTGGGCACATCTGCTTCGGAATCTGGTGCTCTAACCATTGAGCTATCCTGCCGCACACTACACTACACACAATTTTCAGTTATATACTAACTAATGTAACTTGTAGTCAATTTTTTCTTTAGGTGGAGCTCATATGGCATCCATTTAGACCCAAAGTTCCAACTAACTATGCCCAATTTGTCATTTCAGAACAGATACCACATTACATGGTGAAGTGGTATTGAAATGAACATTTATATAATTAAACGAACATTGGTTGCGCGGGTGGTGATACCAATTATTATAATCAAGGTTGCGGTCTTGATATAAACACCTGACCCATTAATTACTTACATATGTCAGTATAAACTAAGAATTGTATAGGGTAGAAAAGGCAATTCATCCAGTAGACCGGTTTCGTCCTTATTGGGAACTCATCAAGTACCGGCCAGAATTTGCCGCGGACAAGATACGAACCTGGGCACGTCTGCTTTGGAATCTGGTGCTCTAACCACTGAGCTATCCTGCCGCACATTACACTACACACAATTTTCAGTTATATACTAACTAATGTAACTTGGTTAGTCAATTCTTCCTTTAGGTGGAGCTCATATGGCATCCATTTAGACCCAAAGTTCCAACTAACCATGCCCAATCTGTCATTACTGAACAGACACCACATTACATGTTGAAAGGGTATTGAAATGAACATTTATATAATTAAACGAACATTGGTTGCGCGGGTGGTGATAACAACTATTATAATCAAGGTTGCGGTCTTGATATAAACACCTGACCCATTAATTACTTACATATGTCAGTATAAACTAAGAATTGTATAGTGTAGAAAAGGCAATTCATCCAGTAGACCGGTTTCGTCCTTATTGGGAACTCATCAAGTACTGGCCAGAATTTGCCGCGGACAGGATACGAACCTGGGCACGTCTGCTTCGGAATCTGGTGCTCTAACCACTGAGCTATCCTGCCACACACTACACTACACAATTTTCAGTTATATACTAACTAATGTAACTTGGTTAGTCAATTTTTCCTTTAGTTGGAGCTCATATGGTATCCATTTAGACCCAAAGTTCCAACTAACCATGCCCAATCTGTCATTACTGAACAGACACCACATTACATGGGGAAAAGGTATTGAAATGAACATTTATATAATTAAACGAACATTGGTTGCGCGGGTGGTGATATCAATTATTATAATCAAGGTTGCGATCTTGATATAAACACCTGACCCATTAATTACTTACATATGTCAGTATAAACTATGAATTGTATAGTGTAGAAAGGCAATTCATCCAGTAGACCGGTTTCGTCCTTATTGGGAACTCATCAAGTACTGGCCAGAATTTGCCGCGGACAGGATACGAACCTGGGCACGTCTGCTTCGGAATCTGGTGCTCTAACCACAATTCTTAGTTTATACTGACATATGTAAGTAATTAATGGGTCAGGTGTTTATATCAAGACCGCAACCTTGATTATAATAATTGTTATCACCACCCGCGCAACCAATGTTCGTTTAATTATATAAACATTCATACTTTGTTCGCTACAATTTCTTCGTGTATACCATAAATTTGCGTCGTGCGTTTCTTCGTTTTCAAACGACGCAGTCCGCTGGGCATTCGACCTGATAAAAAAGCACTTATTGTTTAGCTTCCCTAATGAATCAACTTGCCGACAGTTTATAAATGTATTTGTTGAAAAAGTAATATTAATATCTAAAGTGCTAAGTTAAAAGAAATGGAATCGTATTTCTTGATTATGAAAAAGAGCTAATATAGAGTGCAAAAGCAATAAATTTTGGTTCGAACAGAGAAAGTTATTGGTGTGTACTCTGAGATTTTACAAGCTTAAATGTAATTGCCATAACGTTTTATTGACAATAAAAATAAGTTAATTACTCAGCAAGAAATAGCTTTATAATAAAAGTTTTTTCAAGGCAAATGCTCCTTCATAAAATATAATTGCAATTATACCAGGAATAGAGTTTAAGAAATGGTAAATTTTAAGATTTTATAAACCAGAAACAAATATTTTCAAAAATTCAAAAACTGTTACGTTACCTATCTATTTCAGGCAAAACACATTTCATTAAACATAAAAACATATTAAGTGCTTTGCAAATTACTTCAATTGACAAAGCAAAAATACTATTAGATTATTTAATGTGATTAACGCAAAAAATCTTCACGGTGAGTATAAATAGTCGTTTTCTGCACATTATAAAAAATACTTTTAGATATCTAGAATTTTAATGCATTATTGGCTGATTATTAACTGATGGTATAGTAAACGATATTTCTTCATGGTTTATATTAACTAAGAAATAATTATTCGCATTTGAAATAGTCAAAAATCCTGTCATTGAAAAAATATTAATTACGTATAATAATAAATCGCAAAACCGTTAAAATCCAATTCAAAGCATTTTTAATGTTGTCTCTTTTTGAGATTTTTATCTTATCAGCTTACGTTCGGATTTATTTTTACAAATATGAACCATTATAACTTATCTTAATGACAGTTCATGCAAATATATATATATATATATATATATATATATATATATATATATATATATATGGGTGAGTTTTGTGGATATATATATATATATATATATATATTGTTGTATAGAATAAGTAATTGAATAAATGTGAACGAAAATCGTTCTTAAGATAATCACTATAACTAAAAATAACCACACTCAAAAGAAGCTCCGTTTGATTTTCAGGGCTTGCATTTTCAATTTTTCAGAGATAATTTCGTGGAGAAACTATAAATGAAATCTAACTCGTATTTTTTAAATCTGGAGATTAAAATGTTAGTTTATTTTATGTAAGACGAACACAACTATAAGTAGCACTTCAGTTCACAAAATATTTTATATTTGAAATAAGGATTGTTTCTTCTTACTCAAAGTATCGTCACGTCCTTTCGGTTACCATGGTAGTTCTGCTAGACGGTGTCCCACCATTTTGTTTTCTTAATGTGAAAAAGATAGTTTGATAATATTTAATTTATTAATAAACCACTTAATTGATAAGTAAACTATTACGCGCTATTTCGTTATGGACTTAATCCTTCTAAATATGAGCATTATGCTCATTTCCTTAGATTGTTTTGTTTGAGGTACTATTTGCAGATTTAAAATCAACCTTCAAGAATTATATACCTTTATCTAAGCAAATGTTTACACCTTAGAATTAATAAATTATGCAACGCTAATTACTGCCGTGAGGAATTGTTTTACATGGTCAACGCAAACAAACGAGTTTTCTATACCAATGGGGTGATTGCGTTAAATTATTTCATTCAAGGAATGTTTAAACCGCAGTGAATTACCAAATAACATGCATTATATATCCCAATTACAGCTGGTAGTCCAATGTTTACTATGATTATTATTAATAGCAACTGCACAGCATTGGTATTTGTTAATTTAAATTAACTGCAGTGGCTACTGTAGAAAAATATTCTCCAGTCTAGCAGATAGTTTTTAAGAGGGCGTTGAATATGGGAAGAAAATTGGAGAATTTACGGAATAAAAAAATTCTTTGCATACAACACAGACACTAAATGTCAAACACATTAATATGTGAATTATTTTATGCGTAATTGTGGCTAAACTGTATAAATTTATCTTTTTAAACCAAAAGTTAGTAAGATTCGGAAAATTGTTTTGATGTACAAAATCATGTTAGGCTACAATGACGAGAATTGAAACTGCACATTTTGGAAAATCTTCGTAATTATTTATCAATATTCCAGCTCATTTTTGAAAAATTTAATGTACTCATATTCCTCAATAGCATATGCCATTACAATTCTTGAGGCTAATAAGTTTGTTTTCGTTCGGCATTGTTTTCCCAAAAACAATTTATGCACATATATCAATGTGTACGATGTCACATAAATAATCTGCAAAAAACTTGATTTATGTTCAATCCTTCATGAAGTTGTCCTGGTTACCGAACAAATAGGGTAATATATTTCGTACGATTTTATCTATGTTGCAACGAAAAATTGCGTTAAAAACAATTGGCTAACCATTTATGCCTCAATGATATCAATAATAAAAAAGCAAACCAAACTGTACTTTTAAGCATTCAAATTTTTACCTGATAATAACACAATAATAGTATTTCGAAATTTTTCGGCCAAATTGATAAAAAATATTGACAAGATTCTTTAATTCGATACAATTTTTTAAGCGCACTTGTGTCTC
The DNA here is from genome assembly GCA_029291075.1 of Eudiplozoon nipponicum. Lineage (NCBI taxonomy): Eukaryota > Metazoa > Platyhelminthes > Monogenea > Mazocraeidea > Diplozoidae > Eudiplozoon > Eudiplozoon nipponicum. Next base: position 20,430 of record JAQBSW010004064.1, read on the forward strand.
CGCGTATTTTTACCGCCTCGAAACTTTTTATCTCGTTGTTTTTAATATTTGCTTGTCTATGGTGCTAAATGTTTAAAAATTAATTTGTGCAATAAATATTGAATTAAAAGTGTAACTTTTTCTACATAATGCACAGCTTTGATACAATTTTCTGCATATATATTTATATATATTCTGTTTCCTGTGGAGAACTTATATCTGTTCAATTGCTTATTAGGCGTTGCGTATCTTGTAACACATAGGGCCAGAAGAGTAAAACAAAGTTAACATAAACGAAGGGTATAATCTCGTGTACACATGAGTTTTTGTGCTTATTGGCTACTCATCAGTAGTAGCCGGTACTACGCACTATATCCATTATATGTTTAGTCAAAGAATGTGAGAAAATTGGATGGTTTAATCGAATAATATGTCAAACTACACGGATACAGCCCATTCTTATTGGGATGCACGAAAGGACCACATTGATAAGTTATGTAAAATGAAAAATACTATGCATATAATAGCATTAAATTGCTATAAAAAGTAAATTTTTCATTAACTCTTTACTCAACTGAAATAGGATGAGACAATATTCAAACATTATTTACAATTTCCATAATAAATACAAAAACTTGACCAAAGAAAGTGATTTGCATGTTATTCTCAATGGTAGACGAAAAATGGACCATTAAATGCAAATGATATGTAATTTATTTAAATTTTTTGTATTTTGTCTTGGAAGATCTTACATTTTTAATTGAAATTTGGAATTTTTCTAGGATTTTTGACCATTTGCGATACAGTTCGAAGTATAGAACTTATTCCTGTGTTTGGAATACGCACTTAAATATATAAAATACTTATATTCTTTTCTAAATTTCCTTTTCAAAATTATGTTTAGTGGTGTCAACATGAAAGCGAAACATTTTCTTATATTAAAGTACTATGTTGCATAAAGTGTTCTCAACTAGCAATCAGGTATTAAATTCAACCCCCCATCCAATATAGGTGTTAACACATATAATACAGAATATGCTCTCATATGTATGCTACTCTAGCAGGCTTTAAGCTTAAATAATGCTGAGAATATGTTTGAATTTTACACTAAAAATACACACGCATATATTTTGACATATTGGACTTTTTAAATTTAAACATTTACAGATTCATAGAAGTTTAAACTATACAGAATCTGCTATATGAGAATTATACGAAAAATCATGTTTAAGTAGGAGCAAATATTGAGTGAGGAATTTCTAGTACTTTGTAGATCTTAACAATTCAAATTTTTTTTTATATTTGTATTTTTTTACAAAAAAATCACATATTAGGAAGACAGAAACCTTTCCAATAATGTGGATCAGGTGAAAAAGGTATAGTTAGAGACAAACAACGCGAGTAACATTAAATGTTTTCCACGAACTAATAGTGTTGATTAATAGTTTAATTACAAACAACTGAAATTATCGCACATAGCTAATTACGTTTGCCCATAAAGGTTGTCATCTAAGGCAGGGTGACAAATGGGCAGGTTTCCCGCCTTATATCTCGCATTAACCTGGTCGATGTAGACTCATGTTTCCATAGACTACGACCTACCACATTGAGAAGCAAGATAAATGATCACCTAATAGAATTACGATAAAACAATTTCACAATTTAGATTCCACTTGTGGTGAGGAACTAATTTATATACAATTATGTATTAGCTGTTGCGTACCTAGTAATAAATTAGTTCACATATGACCAGAAGAATAAACCAAAGACGGCATGAGTGAACGTAAAAGATTACAAGATCTGTTTAAAGGTACTGGCGACACATCATTAGGAGCCAGTATTGTTGATATCTAATATATATATATATATATATATATATATATATATATATATATATATATATAGAAAATGGATTTGTAGAAGTAACAAGTGTTCATAAACATTTGTCATTCTAAATTTTGGAGAACTTTAGAATCCATTGAAATACATCGCGTTGGTTCCATGTACCGACTCGGCAAACCTAGTGCTGATATCATGTACGGACACAATAGCCATAGTGTATTTACCCTTTCGTGCTTTGAGCTCAGATCCGTTGTACTATCACTGATCAATCTGTCTCGAATACCGGAAAACCTCCAATTTCTGAAGCGTAACAGTATCGGCAACCTACAACAGTGCAAACAGCATCATAATAGTTAAATTAAGTCATCGACTTTGGTAGTTCTTTAATTCAAGTTTGCGAGCTTGAAGTAAACACCAATCCTATTTTATTTAACCAGTCATCGAGCAACATAACAAAACTACCGCCAGTCGCAACGCACTGACGCGTTTCGACCTCCCATGATCATCATCAGAATACCACGGCGAATTGACTAGCGAGGATCAAATCGCATTGCATATTTTTGGCAAGCAAAATTAGATATGTGGCTCTCACCTCTAGTGGACTTGCATAAATTAAACTTGACAGGAAATGTCGACTGCACATTTTCTATGCAGTCACGAACATTTCCTGTTTGAAGCATTCGCCACACACACACATACACACACAAACATATATATATATATATAAAGACAATACAATTAAACAATAATTGATTGCGCTATTGGTGGTAACAGGTATTTAAATCAGATTTTCAGATAAATTAGTTCCATTTTTGTGTACATCTACCAAAGAGATGAAACATACATATCTGCCAGTTAACGTGGATGATTTTGCACGTTGTTGCATTAAACATTTTTGCTGCTATCATCCTTAAAAAGATTTGAGAGATGCGAGAAAGCGAGCTTTCGTCAATGGATGGAATGCCCAGACCAAATGCAAACACTCAGTCGCACTCTCATGCTGCACCGCAAGCATCAAATATATGTCGTCATTATTCGTTAAATTATGCGATCGCATTTGATTCAATAGCACTCAAGCTTGTGAGGCATATTGCGCTTAACGGTAGCTTCTTATACACTTTCTTTCAACTACTCGTTTTACGATCTCATATTACATTATTCCCACTATAAGATGTCATTCTGAATTTATTGCAACTGGTTCCAGTGTTTGAAACGTGAGCGTAATTATTCATTTTAAATATGTGGCAATAAGTTAGGCCTCCACAAGTTCATTCTTAGTGGAGTTTACTGGTGGTTTCCGTCTGGTTTGTCTCGAATAAACGAAGGATGCGGCCTTCTGGAAAGTGAAAATGAAAATCAGTCCAGATTTGTCCGATGCGGATCGCAACCAGATGGCTTTTAATCAGTAAGAATAGCCAAACGGAATGCGGAACATCCCGTCTTTCATATCGATGACCTGACAGCAATCGACTAATTTTTCAAGCAGCGTCCTTTGTGAAAAACAAATTAATCGGCTGGAACTGTATTTAAGATCGCTGGCTAAATCATCGTCAAAAAGCCGCCTGGCTACATTAAGCCTCACACTCTTAGTATTCAGGTCACCTTTAATTAAGTCTCCCATTATGCTGCGTAGGTTTGACAGATAGCTAATTAATGCTCTCAATGGGTGAAGCGTTCTTTATATCGACCCACATTCATTGATTGTTTTAGACCGTGCTCAGCTGAGCGTCAGGAAGCATTATTTAAAAGCATTTTACCATGAGTCGTCCACTTTATTCTGACGCATTCTCATGAACCACTATCATTAAACCCACTTATGTAACGCCAATTTCGTAAGTCGTGGCATGGTATTTTGTGAAACATTTACCGAAATTGATAACCAGGCTAATAATACAACTGCAATGAAATGCACAATCTGAAATTTCCCGTGACCAACATTCCCGTAGTGGAATACTAGTATACGCAATGTCAGTCACGTGATCAGACTGTACGATGCCCTGACTAATGAAGAAACACTTTAATTAGCAAAAATATTTACGACTCTATTCGTAGAAGGTGTCCAGTGAGTAGTTTGAGGACCTGCAGTGCAAATTATCTTTTTCAACGACCAGTCACTTGTATATTTACGAATGTTTGTACTCAAAACGAGAGCCATTTTATAGCAAACAGGGCCGCAGACAAAAATAAAGATTAAACATTCGCGATGCAATACATATTAAAGTATAATGTTCACCGTAACTGTACAAAATCAAGAAAATAGTTTTTTTCAAATTTGAAGTAAACAACAAATTTAAACTGGATTTAATAAGAAACTGTGAAAAGTCCAATATGTTACATGCCTCACGACCACATAAGGCCTAACCTCAGTATATAAGTTGGCCTTGCATAAATTCGGCTTCAATCTTTTAGTGCTTAGAGCTTTGAAGATTGCTACAAAGTTTCTGCGCAAGCATTTAATTATTTCATAGTACCCTTTTTAAGTGTAAGAAAAAAATTGTATTAGATATAAGAACCATTTCTCACTAAAAAAATATATATAAATGAGTAATTCACCCCCAGTTCAAGCGCAATCTTCGAACATGCTTGTTTTGCTTGCAAAGATCCGGCTTCTGTTTGTTTATCCATTTATCTTCGTATGTTGCTAACTTCTTTCTCTTATTGTAGTAATTATCTAAAATGCTGCGTCTGTTCGGGCATTGAGCTTCAAATGCAGGTGATGAACGCTATTGAATAGTTCTTCCTTATTTCAAAAACTCTCCACATTTAACTTTTACTATTTTGTTTGGTTTTCCAATATATCTACATACAGAGATATGTTCATATGTAGATACATCAGAAGAATATGAGAGAGAAATGGTTCTTGTATATAATATAATTTTTTTATTTCTTGAAAATATAAAGGATAAGACGTATTTTATTATGGCTCCTATTTCAAAATAATCATACATTTAGTATTCTAAAATTAATATCTGGTGAACATTTAGCGAGGCTTTGTAGTTATGATACGGAAATAAGATTTGACGTACGAGTTTCAAATTCAATTTTGCATAAAATTATCAAACGTTTTTTGACCAACAAATCTTAGCATGTCATGCTTATGTATATTAAATAAATGTATTTAAGGTAAAAATAAAGCTCTCATTGTATGCTTTCCTTTAATACATATATAATTTCCTCAATAAACTGCACAGTCCTTTAGACCAAAATGTCATAGCAATTTTCTCTTTTGTTATGCTAAAAAAAGCTGCTCCTCAGCAGAAAGTTAAAATGAATGCACTTGGTTGTTTACTTCTAACTCCATTTTGAAAAATCGTGTAATTAATTGAGCAGATTAGCAATTTAAAGTAAATAATATTTAGTTTTACTATATTTGCCAGCTCTCAACGTTGAACTATCGAGTAAGGCTAATCAAAAAAAAACAGACGGTAACTATTGATTACTTGTTTTAAAAATACTCCATAAAGTTTTATGTAGAGACAGCTGACCAGCATCTTTGCTGGTTAATTTTAATTTTTTCTTGCATTTAAAAAAATTTCGAGAAATAAATCTAAGTCGCAGGGCAGCCATGCTTTAAAAAATGAAAAATATTAGACGTATAATTTATGTGCTTTAGATATTCTGTAAAAAGTAGGTTCACATGTGTAGTCCGAACTGCGCTGTTGTTCAACTGACATTTTAATTAATCCCGCGTGAGATATGAATTTAATTTAATTTACGGTCTTCCACACAACTTCTCTTATATAACCTGATTTTTATTTCACTTATGATTTTGTTTTATATTCCTATATTCCTATTATTGCATTATTTTTGTCTTCAGAAGAGCGAGATATTTTAATACGTTATTATTTTCCTACTTAAATATTTTAAATAGATGCTTCATTGTGATAATAAAAGAAATCTAGCCAACCTACGTAGGCTTTTTATTGGTTTAGCACCTATTTCAATTGCTTCAAGATGGCAAATTCGATCAAATATAATTTCATATGCTCGGTTTCAAATAAATATAACGGTTACACAGCATTTTATACAGCAATTTCGACGCGGAAGTAATACTTTTACCTTTTATGCGCGATTTTAAATTGCACTGAATTAAACACACTGTTTTTCAAATCACTCCATATTAAACAAATTAAAAACTGGTTAATGTAATTGATCTTTCAAATGCATAAATCGTGTATTTGCGTTAAACGGTGCTACTGATCTGAAACACATCCGATTTATGCTCGCCGAATATACTCATCACATTTTATCTAGTCCATATTAAAATATGTCATTCAATTCAAAAGAAATCAAAATTATAAAATACATGCTTAATACGGGGACGATAATTTTATTGTCACGAGTTCGGTATTTTTTAATTTGACTATTACAATCGTTAGTTCAATTGGCTTCTTGAACGATTTCTGTGGCACGTGAGATTTTTAACATTTTATTTTACGAAAATATGGAATAGATTCTAGATACAAGAAAAATTTAATTTTGTTTTTTCTTGATACGATCTAAAAAATGAATATTAACTTAATGAAAAAGATAAAATCGGTTTTCATCTAGAAAATATATAAATATGTTTCACGCTAAACTTTTTATAAGAACATGTATATTTCCAATAGAGAAGTAAAATGCTATATTAGAATTAATTTTTTAATGAAATCCCATCTTGAAAGTATATATAATCTTTATAACGAAATTACGATTAAATAGTGAAAATTAGAAAATTGATAAGTAAATTATGTATGCAAAATCATATTACCTTTAAAAATTTTATTACATTTACATTTTGTATATTGTAAGAAATGCGGACTCAATTTCAAATCCATTAATATAGCAAAAAATCAAGGTTTAAGGAAAATCAGCTTATAATATTTCTTCTCTTATACACAATCATAAGCAGATAAATAATAGACATCGCTGATTGTTTCAGCTTTCGAAATTTTCGTCTAAATACTGATGGTAAATATGCTTGCAGACCTACAATTTCCTAATTTTTATAAGGCGTAATTTTATTTATAAACTTTAAATAACTTCCGAACATTTTAACTTATTAGCTGCCACTATATTTTTTCTTTCAGCAAGTTTCCTTAATGAAAACTAGTCAAAATGGAAAACTCGATGTAGTATATTTTTTTAATGTAGATGTTACTCCATCAAAAAAATGCATCTTGATCGGGTTAAAAAATATTGCCATAACTATGCCTCAACGCAAGGTAATAAAAAACGTTTCAACAGGAAGGCAAAAATTCCGTTATATGATTTATAAATAATTAATGAAAGCCTAGCTAACAGTCAAGAAAATAAGGAAAATTATAATAAATTGTTTTGAATTGACTGTCATGGAACTTACGACGCTGAGCTCATCCTTTTTTATTCATAATGCACTAGATGAATGAGGATATATATATATATATATATGTATATATATATATATATATATACATATATATATATATATATGCGTGTTTCCTATTCACTATTTTTTGCTGCTTATTTAGTGCATGAAGTATTTGTCATTTTTATTTTATTTATTGTCTTAAATTGAACTCACGTGAACGACATATTACAAAGATTAGCAATGGATTTATTACTATTCATACAGTCGAGCAATAATAATAATTATGACATGCAGGTTCGCTCGAAGCAAATGTGATCAGGTTCGAGTCCTGTCCGCAACAAATTCTGGACAGTACGTGAAAAGTTCCCAATAAGATCAAAACCTGTCTACTGAATGAATTGCCTATTCAACACTATACAATCCTTAATATATACTGACAAATATATGTACATAAAGAGTTTGGTGTTTATATTAAGATTGCAACCTTTATTAAAGAAACTGTCATCACCTTTTGCACAACCAATGATTATTTAATTAAGCACAAAAACCTGTTTGATTTTTTTAAAATTGCACATAGTTCTGTCTGTTTAGATCTGCTGATCTACGCCGACCACCCCTATTTTTAACGCTAAATGCTGGTAGTGATGATTGCAATTCTAATAGGCAAACTACAAATGAAAATAGAAAAATATTCTTATCGGGTGAACTGAGATATTTACAATTTTGTATTACGACTGGCGTACGAAGTAAAATAATTTTATAAACGACAAGGTGGACGTAGGAAAATATGCATGAACACGACTTATAAACTTATGTACACACACACACACACGCATTTTTTTACTGGCGACCTATCATTATGAGTCGGTACTATACCCTATCACCAATATATCATTCGTCTAGCAGCAAGTCAGAGTTGCTCAATACAATTGCATATACAAAATTGTATTTACGCAGTCATGTAGCTAGTTTCACGTAAAGTTCTCGCCAATGCAGCTTAAAAGCCAACCAAATATAAATCAAATAAACCGGTTCTGTAAAGGGTGCCAACATTATGGTAACCAGGTCAGTACATGATAGAAACAACAATGGATGTCAGCCTCATTGTGAATTACAGCTATATCGGAACATCTGTAACTCCGGCAAATCCATAAACTCTGGTCACCATATATATAAATTATCACATTTACATTAATCATGACATCCTTGAAATAAGTATTTACCAGTTATATATTGATTTTTGTGGAGAACTATAACTTATGCAATTGTGTATTAAGAGTTGCGTGCCTGGAAACAAATTAGTTGAGATAGGAACAAAAGCATATATCAAAGTCTAAATGAACAAAATATATAATCTTATGTAAACTTGCGTTGCGTGCTTACGGACGATCGATTAGTACGAGATGATAAAACGCGCTATACTCACAATAAATTTGGTCAAGTTAAACGAACTGTTGGACAGAGCATGGTCAACTTTACAAGGAAAATGATGGTTATGTAATGGGTTCGGCTGTGGTTCGGATCATGGATGATATGTTTATGAGTATGTTAAAAAAAAAGAATTCTGAACTATAGAATGAGGTGTAACCATAGAAACGTTATATTGATGAAATATATTTGTTCTGGGGTAGTCGTGTTCATGTCGAATTACTGCTTAATAAAAAAAATAAATGGCAGCCAATTGTTAAATTCACAGTTACAGATGAAGAGTACGGTTCCCAAGCTATCTTAATTGCGTTCCTTAAACGTAAATCTGGTGATATATTTTGAAGATCAGTCTTGCATAGTAATATATGGTCAGTGAAGTATTTACATTTGAACAGCTAATGCTCATTGAAATAGAAAAAAATATGATTTTTTAAGACATTTTGTTATAGTCATTTTTCTAATTTGTACTAAAAGCAGATCCGAAGCCCATGCAAAACTGTGCGTCATTATATTACTACTTTTGTAACATATTGGCGTGATATATTTGTTGTTTACCTTGTGTTTAAATTGTTATATTTACCATAAAAAAGTTTTTGTGTATTATTCTTCTAAAAAATCAATTGAAAAGATGGAGTGATAGCTCTGCTGTGCAGTTTTATGCTGGATTTTTAAATTCGTATAGGCTTATATATGTTTTGCGTATTTCAAAATTAGACATGACGTAGTCCTGCGTTCCTTTTTGCGGAGAACTAAGGTACACGCAATTGCGTATAGGATATTGCTTTCCTAGTAAAAGATTGGTTAAATTATATCGAAAAGGATGCTACAAAAGTCAATGTGTACAAAGGATGTATTCTTGTTAAATCACCCTTTAGTACTTAATGGCAGCTCATCAGTAAGAGCCATTGTAATATCCTATACCCACCACATATTATTTAATGAAATGCGGAATAATTAAGCAGTAATCGTAAACAGTTCATGGATTTTCTACAGAAATGCGACTTCAGAACCAACTCATTATCTATCCTGTGTACAGAGTCGGTAAAATTTAATAACGTAGTTTATTTTCTTTACATAACATTTTTTTCAACGCATTTTTCCAGGCACCCATTTCCGCTTTATTTGAAAATTATTTCATGAGTTTGCCTTTATCTATTAGAGACATTTTATTGGCTGTGTATATTCCGACTTCAATTTTTTACATAAAAGGCCTGACCAATTGGGTCTGTTTTAAAACAGTTTAATACCTCAAACTAATTGGGTCAAAGACGTAAATTCGTTCAATTATAACGTCAAATGCTTGCTTTATAATACATAAAAAGTTTAATGAGCGGTTTATCTAATAATTTTAGCACAAAATTAATGCTTCCATTTGGAAGTATGTATTAGGTTTTGCGAACCTAGTAACAAATTAGTTCAGTTGTGACCAGAAGGATAAACCAAAGGCAGCATGAACGGAAAGTATAATCTCATCATTCGTTTCGGCTACTGGGACCATCAGGGAGTATTACGCCCTTTAACCACTATATATTTGGTAGAAGAATGTGGAATAATAGGACGGTACAATCTCCTATATTTCACATTCTTCTACCAAATATATAGTGGTTAAAGGGCGTAATACCGGCTCCTACTGATGAGTCGCCAGTAAGCACGAAACGAATGTGCATGAGATTACACGTTCCGTTCATGCTGCCTTTGGTTTATCCCTCTGGTCACAACTGAACTAATTTGTTACTAGGTTCGCAAAACCTAATACATACTTGCATATATATTAGTTCTTCGCAACAAACAGTATTTAACTGTAATATATTCCATTTGGAATGTTCGTTTTCTACTTTCCATGGATTAATAACACCATTTTCTAATCGCTCATATTTAATTATACTTTTTTTAAATCTGACTTTTTAGCGTTTTTGTCTCTTCAATTTTTATTTTATCGGAAATAACTAACAAACGTTTATAATACGTGTAGTTTCGAAATATTTTCGAACTGAGCAGACGCACATCCCATTTGAGCCTGCAGAAAAGCTTCATTTTCATTCAACATGTTTATTAAAAATGTTTCATTTAATGTATAATACATCTAATAATTAATATTATCTCAATACATTCACGATAATGTCATTCCCCCAGGACGATATTTTTAATTGGCAATTTGACGTCACTAGCTCAATTAGTTTCTCTGTACATTTATTTGCAATGCGAGAAGTGAAAAACGTGATTAAAAATTTTACTAGTTACAAGAAATATTGCATTTAAATGTATCCTGAAATTCCCTACAAATGAGTAAAAATACGTGTAAACGTTAATTATTGGAAATACCGTTTTTCTTCTCTATAAGGTTTTAATATGTTTGAATGTGCATAATTTAGTGTCTGAAGAAAATGATTCTGCGTATTACCCATAGAACTGGTAAAATAATATTTAACATTCCCCATGTCATAGAGAACCCATCTATATAGATAAATTATATTTAAATATTAAAAGTTAGGAAAATGACGAAATGAAGCACGAAAACAATAGAAGGTAAAGGGTAGTGCAAATCATTGTTTTCTCTATAAAATTTTGATTATTTATTGCACTATTTATGACCAATAATTGCAAATACAAATATTTGTGAATAATGATGGTTTTAATTTTCTTTATATTATATCTTAATTTTATAATAATTAAATACGAGAGAATGTATACGCAACGCTGTCTTAACAAGAGTATTATCAGCTACTGAAATTTTTATGTAAATATACTATCAGCTAAACAAACGCTTCTGAATATTTTACCCTTAAAGCTACCAATATACATTTTTTCGTTTCAGCAATATTCTTAGTAAAATTTTTTCAAAATTCGCTGTAATGTATTATTTTAAATAAAGCTGTTTCATTATCATTAATATGCATATAAAACTAAGTTTAAAAGTAACTATTCTGCTTTTAATGCCATATAAATGTCTATAAATTATCAATATTCAAAAAAATTCTAGGAAGGAGTAAATTCCATAATGAATAGGTAAGAATAGGTAAAATGAATTGATTTGAATTTAATGTCATGGAATATACGACGCATGAGTTATCTCACATTCTTAGAATGCAATATGACTAAAAAATATAAATGCATGTGCTTTTTTGTTGGTAATTATTTAATGAATAAAGTATTTCTCTTTTATATATATACTTTATCTACAATTTTAGCACGAATAAACGATGTATTGCTGAGATTCGAATTTGATTTATAAAAATTTATACGGTGAAGCAACAATTAGATTTGTGAAAAACTAAGAAACCTGTTTGATTCTTTTCATTTCATTTAATCGCACTTGCTGAAATCTTCTGAACTGCGCTTAATCCAGCCTCAAATTAAGCAAATCACAAATCAAAACTGGACATGTGTGCGTTTATATTGCTTAGATTGGTTATTTGTGGACCTCGATCAGATTTAACTTAACGTAGACGGCATTAAAAATAGGCAAACTAGTTATTGTAAAACAATTATTTTGTTAAGCGTTATTAAAAGTATGTAGATTATTTGAAATAGGAACAAAGAGATTTAAAAAATTGACTGTACAAATTAGTTGTATAATCTCATTTTAAAATTAGTTTCGTGCGAATAAGCGACTGAGCAGAAGAACCTTGTAACAGGTCCAATAACCAAAATCAATTTGGTCACCGAATATGTGTCACTTGGACATATAAAAAATCTATATAAATGTGTGTTCAAGCAGTATGGGTGTTAACTTCATATTAAGTCTTCGGCAATGCAATTTCAAAGCCAACTCACAATATATATAATATATACCGAGACTACAAAATGTAGCATCACAACAATCTACCAGATACCAATTCTGTATATGATAAAAAAACAATGGTTTACACAAAAGGAAAATTTAGCAAAAACAAATCTGAACACCCGTTATTGCATAAAATCCATACACCATGGCTAAAATCGCCATCAGTTATCATATTTCATCCGGTGACATATATAGTAGATAAGAATTATTTATTCGGTGAACTAGGGAATATGTAATTAAGAATTTTAAATCGCGTAACTTGTAATAGAGCAAGAAATATATACTTAAGCTAGCATGAATCAAATGTATAATCTTACGTGCATATGGGTAGCGAGCTTACTGAGACTAATTAGGAGTTCGTAATGCATTTATTACCCACTATTAATTTCGGTTAGATTTGGGAGACTGCAGGAGGATAAAATCTCATTAATGTTTGAAAGTTCAAACATAGATGAAGGTAACATTAAAATATTCCAAGTCAATGCGGATTAAAAGCCAACTAATTATAAATTGCATATTTGGATTCCATAGCCTTAAAGAGTATCATTTCAAACGTTTTCTAATAAAACAAAAATTTTGACTTAATTACAAATTAAAGGCAATATTGAAAATCTTTTCTCCGATAAATCTATGCAATTAGGGCACAAACAATATCAGTTATCAGTTTTCCTAGGCATTTTGAGAGCAGTCAGTAAAATTTCTATATAAATAAACCTTTCGTTTCGGCGAACCATAAAATACGATATTGTTTTTTAAGTATTTCACATCTAGTAACGAATATAATCACATACGGTCAGTATAAAATAATAAAGCGCCTATGTGTTGGATTGTTACTATGATAAATATGTTGCCTTACTACAATAATAAATTTTGGCAAGTATTGTAATGCAGTAGGGCGCTAAAATCTCGTAAACGAATGTTCATTTAAATAGCGAAAATGTAAAACTGAAGTCATCGGAAATGCAAATGCAAAGCCAACTCACTACATGTACTCCAATTTCAACCTTCAAATCATACAACCATAAAGGTTATTTAAATTACAATACAGTAATGATTACCAACAAAAATTTTTACTACATAATGTTCCTGTAAATAATACCAACATTACAAATTCTGAGGGAAGCGACAATTCCATGAACTTGAGAAATTAATTTATTTCCGCGCACATAATTTTTGAGAAACGTCTGTGCAGCAGCCACAACCATTGTAATCATGACATAATTCGATTAAAAATATAATTTTTATATGCTTTTTTTCATGTACACGTGTGATTTGTCCTTACCGTGGTTACTGCCAACTCATAAGTGCTGCGCATTTTACCCATTAAATATTAGTCAGAAAATTCGGGTAGTAATATATCGTATGCGAATGTGTACTCAAGCAGAGGTGAATATATTTTCACGCAAAGTTCTCAGAAAAGAAATATAAAAACTAACTGGTCGTTCAAAGGATAAAAAGCAATGGTTTTCTAGATGCCGATTCTGAAACTTTTTTATATCAAATCTGCAAATGGAACCGTAGCAAAATTTTATTAAGAAACACTAAATTAACCCAATTTCAGAATTACAATCAATTCTAAATTACCCAAGTAAATCCAAATTCTCTATCCACAATCAATATATTTCATAACTTTTTTTGTTAATCATGACACAATTAATGAAATATTTAATTTAAAAAAATCTTTGGTGCGATGAAATAAGTTATTTGCATTTGTGTATTTGACATCGATTAATATGCGGCATATTATTACAAATCAGACGATATGAGTTTATTCATTTCAGCGTGAGCACAACTGATCTTTTGTGAAAATGGTTTTCGCGCATAATGCGACTTATCGACAAGATCTCGTAATATGATTTATTCCAACTATATACTGACCGATATCGGTTATCAATTTTCTCGATTATCAAAACATCATTTAATTCAATATAAAACAGTTATATACTGTTTTTTGCGAAAAACGGCTATATATATATATATATATATATATATATAGAGCTCCTTTATAATTAAAAAAACACGAATCAACAAAGTGGATAAAGGCCATTTATTTCTGTAGAATACTAATCATCTCTTTACAATCATACATATTTATACATTTTTGGGTTTTCATTTGATTATGCTAGTGGTAACAAATCTGGACTCTGTTTTTACTGCTGTTTCTTGTTTTGACTAGTTGGTGAGTGTGTATGCGTTTGTGTTTGTGTGAATGCGTGTTTGCATGTAGAGCTGTCATTCTCGCAGTATTGAAAAGTGATGTCTCGAGATCTTGTCATTATTGTTTTTGATAGCTTGCAAGAATTAACCATTTGTGCGCATTGTTCACTGTTAGCATATGCGCGCGCTATTTTTCCTCCCAGTATAGTTGATCAGTTTCACCTCGTTGCGCAAAAGTTTCTTCACCGTGGTAACTAACGCCGGTGTTGGATTGCGGTGTTAAACGCCTCACATTGTTTGGAGACTTCTGTCATCGTATGCGCCTCTGTTATTTACCACTGCAGTTTGTTGCCAATCCGATTGGTACGTTTGTTGATTCTAGTCGAGGGCCTGTTTGTTCTCTGCTGGATACTAGTAGATTGTTGTTGAATTTTGTTATTCTTGGCCAGTCGGATAAGTATATCATGTTGATGAAACTTCTTTGAATATTAAGGTCAGGTGCTTGTTTTTTTATGTAAAGGGCTTCGTATATAGATAATAATTTTTCTGATTTTGCATTATGTAGAATTGTGAAATTGGTCAAATTGACAGGGTGCCCCGTTGCCAATATATGATCGGAAATAGCTGATTTTCTCCGGACGGTAAAAGCTTCCTTGTTAATCAATTTCTGTGGCAAATGTTGCTGGATTCTGCTTAACAATTGCTACTTGTACGTCCGATATATGTGCTACCGCAATACGTTACGATAATTTGTAGACTATGAATGATTTGGAGAGAATTGGCAATTGATCTTTTGCATTCAACCTCATGATTCTCTGTGTACTAAAATGTCATATTAATCTTAACACTGGGAAAGTTGTCCTTAGTTATTCTATTCAGCCGTTGTAGTAAATAATTCGAGGGGCTGGTATTGTCGCCTCTAAATGGTAAGTTTAGGAAAACCTGCTTGCCGGTATCACTCTCGACGAATCTGCCGTTGTCTGATGTTGACATCAATGAAACGCTTCCAGAAGTTATTGTTCATTAGCAAAAATTTTCCTGAGGTAGCCCAATTCTTCCTCAATTTGTGTTCAGAGCAGACCTTCCTGGATTCTGTTTGTTAGGTTGTTTACTGGGTTACTTAGGATTTTGGGCACAATACTGTTGTAGTGAATGTATTGTCCGGTAGAAAGTGGATTTTCTATGTATGGCCAGTGTCAAATCTCCGTTTGCTTCTCGAGTGAGTTTGATGTCAAGAAGGGAAAACTGCTCGTCTTTTTCACTTCGAGAGTGAATTTGATGTCTGGATTGACTCCATTTGCTTGTTTGAGGATTTCGAAGGGTCTGTTGCTTCTGAGATGAACAAAAAGATATCATCTACATACCTTTTTAGAGTGCGCACTGGTCAATTATACCTTAAGGCTGTTTTTTCCAGGTGATACATGTATACATCTGCCAGGAGGGTGTGGGATGCAACTTCCTATAGCTACAATTCATTGATCTGACGGTATATTCTCGAATGTAAATTGCACGCTTTTAGTGGTTGATGCTAATATGAGGTCTTTGATGTCATTGGTGTTCATAGGGAAGTCAAAACTCATTTGGATGAGGTCAGCACAAGATCTCCGTATTGGTTCATCCAGTGGTATTTTTGTAAATATGATGCGACGTCGTTTATATTCTTTCATTTTTATCTCTGTAGATGTTCTTCCTTTTAATTCATTTGCTAGTTCGAAGGAGTCCTTGTTAGTGTTAGCGTTTATGATGCTCCGTATTGGTTCACTTAGTTTGCGGAGAAACCTGGCTGGCTTCTTTATGCTGTGGAGCTTGATCATTGGCATAATAGGCCGCATCGAAGGAGCTCCTGAGGCTGTCACGGCTTTATGAGTTTTTGGTTTGCCGTACAATCTTGCGGTGTTTGTTCCGACTGGTTTTGCTTTTTGGATGTCTTCTGTGAGTTTTGATCTTATCTCGTAGTCAGCTATCGATGTTAGAACATTTTTTTCCATCTTTTTCAAAATTGCATTAATTCTTGATTCGATGTTCGTTGAATCATCTTTCTGTTTGATTTCATACTTAAATTTAGATTGGTCATTTATTATATCGTTCATGGCGAATACACCGCTTTCACAAAGAAGATAGAAACACTGATGAAAATAACAGCGGACAAAGAAACCAAGGACCTCACGAGAGACCTGGACAAATTTCCTACGCAATCAAAATTTTCTACGAACCCAGACGCTTTTATTCACAATTATTCAAAAGTGATCTTGTCAAAACACCAGAAAGAATTACTCTCCTTAGGAGCAAAATTCTGCGTAGTCAAGAAAAACCTAAGTGAACGTGACATTATTGACATTCAGGCTGGAACGAAAAATTTCTACAATGACTTAACGAAAGACACCGCCCCACATGCATTCAATGGACAAGGACTGAAAGCTGAGATAGTAAGCGCACTAGAACAATACAAGAAGGAATTCAAAGGCAGCCAAATCATCACAAAACAGCACATAGACGAACTCAGAAATCTCCAATCAGACAAATCCATACGACTTGCCACACCCGACAAAGGATCAGGAATTGTTATACTTGAGGCCGACGCTTACAGGAAGGCCATGAACGATATAATAAATGATCAATCTAAATTTAAGCATGACATCAAACAGAAAGATGATTCAACGAACATCGAATCAAGAATTAATGCAATTTTGAAAAAGATGGAAAAATATGTTCTAACATCGATGGCTGACTCCGAGATTAGATCAAAACTCACAGAAGACATCCAAAAAGCAAAACCAGTCGGAACAAACACCGCAAGATTGTACGGCAAACCAAAAACTCATAAAGCCGTGACAGCCTCAGGAGCTCCTTCGATGCGGCCCATTATGTCAATGATCAACGCTCCACAACATAAACCAGCCAACTTTCTCTGCAAACTACTTGAACCAATACGGAGCATCATAAACGCTAACACTATCAAGGACTCCTTCGAACTAGCAAATGAATTAAAGGGGAAGAACATCCTACAGAATAAAATGGTCTCGCTTGACGTCTCATCCTTATTTACAAACATACCACTGGATAAGACAACGGAGATCTTGTGTGACCTCATCAAAAATGAGTTTTTTTGACTTCCCTATAGACACCAATGACATCAAAGACCTCATATTAGCATGTACTAAAAACGTGCAATTTATATTCTAAGGGATATACTACCGCCAGATCAATGGTGTAGCCATGGGAAGTTGCATCGCACCCCTCCTGGCAGATGTATACATGTATCACCTGGAAAAACGAGCCTAAAAGGTATAATTGACCAGTGCACACTCTACAAAAGGTATGTAGATGATATCTTGTTGTTCATCTCAGAAGCAGCAGACCCTTCCGAAATCCTCAAACAAGCAAATGCAGTCGATCCAGACATCAAATTCACTCTCGAGGTAGAGGAAGACGACAGTTTTCCCTTCCTTAACATCAAACTCACTCGAGAAGCAAACGGAGATTTGACACTGGCCATACAAAGAAAATCCACTTTCACCGGACAATACATTCACTACAACAGTAGTGTGCCAAAATCCTACAAAAGAAACTTAGGAAACAACCTAGCAAACAGAATCAGGAAGATCTGCTCTGAACACAAGATTGAGGAAGAATTGGGCTACCTCAGGAAAATTTTGCTAATGAACAACTACCCAGAGCGTTTTATTGATGTCAACATCAGACCACGGCAGATTCGTACTAGAGAGGATACCGGCAAGCAGGTTTTCCTAAACTTACCATTTAGAGGCGACGTACCAGCCTCAATAATTGCACGGCGGCTGAATAGAATAACTAAGGACAACTTTCCCAGTGTTAAAGTTTATATGACATTTAGTACACAGAGAATCATGAGGTTGGATGCCAAAGATCAATTGCCAATTCTCTTCAAATCACTCATAGTCTACAAATTCTCATGTATGTGCGGTAGCACATATATCGGACGTACGAAGAAGCAATTGATAAGGAGAATCCAGCAACATTCGCCACAGAAATTGATTAACAAAGGCTTGCCACCGTCAGGAAAATCAGCTATTTCCGATCATATATTGGCAACGGGGCACCCTGTCAATTCGACCAATTTCACAATTTTACATAAAGCAAAATCCGAAAAATTATTATTTATCTACGAAGCACTTTACATAAAACAACAAGCACCTGACCTTAACATTCAAAAGTTTCATCAACATGATATCCTTATCGACTGGCCAAGAATAACAAAATTCAACAACAATCTACTAGTATCCAGCCAAGAACCAACAGGCTCTCGACTAGAATCAACAAATGTACAATCGGATTGGCAACAATGTGAAGTGGAAATAACAGAGGCGCACACGAAGACAGAAGTCTCCAAACAATGTGAGCGATTAACATTGCAATCAAGATTAGCGTTGTTACCAAGCGAAAATAGCAACCTTGCGCAGCGGGGTGAAACGATCAACTATACTGAGATAAGTAGCACTTGTATATGTAACAGTGAGCAATGTGCACAAATGGCTAACTCTCAAGATACCAAAACAATAATGACAAGATCTCAGATATCACTTCGCAATACTGCGAGAATGACCTTTACATGCAAACACGCATACACAACACAAACACAAACGCATACACACTCACCAACTAGTCAAAACAAGAAACAGCAGTAAAAACGAGTCAGATTTCTTACCACTAGCATAATCAATTGAAACCCCAAAATGTATAAATATGTATGATTGTATAAGAGATGATTAGTATTCACGAAATAAATGGCCTTTATCCACTTTGTTATTTGTGTTTTCCTAATTATAAGAATACTGTGGTAAATTAAAAAGGAATGGACATCATAAAGATATATATATATATGCAATTATGTATTAGGTGTTGCGCACCTAGTAATAAATTAATTCAAATAGGAAATAAATGACCCAAGACAGCACAAACGGAGAGTGTGCACATTCGTTTCTTGATTACTGGCCACTCATCAGTAGGCGCCGGTATTACTCTCCATAACCACTACATCTTTGGTCAAGATTTGTGCCTATATTCGACGGTATAATCTCATACTGAAATTTGTTTTCAAGCTGCAATGAAGTTAACTTCACATTAAGTTTTTGGCAATGCAACTTTAAAGCCAAAAAATATGCCTATAATTTATTCATAGTCCGATTAATATATCAGATAATTAGCTTTCTTGACGTCTAATCCGTAATGAGTACCAATAAATTGCTTTGCTAGATACGCTAAAATCCCAAATACTTCGAATAAAAGTAGATTCTGGAAACATGTTCCTTAACAAGTCCGGGAAATTAGGCCTCGATCATTATCAGTAATCTCACAGTCAATGAACATATTTGCTACTAGGTACGCAATGTTTATAAAACAGTTGCATACATCTTACGGTAAGGTAAGTCGAAATATTTTACTAAAAGAAAATTACTGGAACAATGAAAGCTGCGTTAGTTAAAACGCAGATCAGGTAATTTCAATCAAACCAGATTCGCAACAAAGAAATACCTTCATGAAATATCATATACTTCATTGAATAATCACATAAATACCGCACAATTTGGTAAATGATATCGATGTAGAATGGAGTGTGTGAATATGCCAGTTGACTGGTTGACGCTATTGGTTGCATTTTCTAATCTTTGTAAAAGGTTGCTTACTATTAAGTACTATCGTTTTGGCGCGGCTAACAGACACTGTTTATATAATAAATGGTGATTTGGCTTTGCAGTCGCATTACCAAAAACTTTATATGGCGTGTACTCTGTTATTGCTGCAATTCACGTTCGTATAGATGGTTGTATTGTCCATCTTTCCCACATTTCTTAAGAAAATATATCTTTAGTTGAGGGCGTAGTACGGGCTCATACTGATGAGTCGCCGGTAAGCACGAAACGTGTGTGCACATGATAGAATTGCCTTTGCTCATGCTGTTTAAGATATTCAATTCTGGACCTATTTAAGGTAATCTTATAACGCATATGCAAAACCTAACACACAATTGCGCATATATATTATTTCTCCAAATCAAATAATGTATAACTATTGAATATTTAATTTAATGATGGAATAATTATAATGGAATGTTTCAATAGATGTTAATCAAGGTAATAATATGTGGATTTTGTAGGCGAAAGTTGCTGAGAATTATCTGATATTTGTTGTATAGATAAAATATATAGCCCCTTTTAAATTAAATTCTGTCAATACCCTTTCAGGCCCAATTTTACAAAAGCCATTGCGTTTGCATCATTTTCAACCTCAGTGTGCATTATAAATAGCAATTTTTCGATCAAGCGCAATTTCGAAGTATTTATTTAAAGTTAAATCAATTACAGCTTGCATATCTTTTAGTATTGGAGTGTGCACTGTACAACTTCTCCACTTTTCTTGACCAAATACATAATTGGTAATGTGCGTTGTACGGAATGCATGCTTGCATGCTATTTAACTGTTGTCCACTCTATTTATGATCAAGTCAAGTGACACCTGCATAACAGCAAAACAGATTACGTAAAATAAGAGAGGACTTATACTTTTAATATCAAGTTTACCAATTTATATATGAGCTTTGCTTTTGGCAAAAGGCGAACATTTTACTTATCAATGAAGTTAAACGCACAGCACGCGTATTGAATTTAGGCGACTTTAATTGGACATGTAATCACCAATCCTTAACATTGAATTAAAATCAATTTCAATAAATAAAAATAATAAATTTTCTTGCCACATTTTTAGCTTATTGGTCCCAGTTATCAATGTTATGTGTAGAACCTTTTCAATAGACTATATATAAACCACATTTGAATCAGACTTCCACATTGCTATGGTCCAAAAAATTCAAATTAAACAATTTGGAAAAGAAAGCATGCACCAGAGACGCAATTTGATTGAAGACTGTTTGGCTAATAACATTAGGACTTGGGATTCATATTTTGCCCATTACATCTAGTTACTCAACAAATGACAGTTGATCAGTTTATATCGAACGATAATGCAGCCCTTAAATTGATATTTATATAGTAAAAATAACTTGTCAAATTTCAACAAAGTTTCTGCATTATTACTATCCGCTATGATTTTAGAATGAACAAAAAAACTTTGCCAATGCCAGAAAGCAAAATCCTTTTGATTATTTTATGGTACCTTTTCATGTTAAAAAAATAAAAATAATTTTTATCAGATAGAAAAATTGTTTCTTTCTCCTTTTTTTCTCAATTATCTACAAATAAACATAGCTTTATATATCAATTAAAAGGCAAATCAGGAACCAATACATTGCGTGCTTCATCTCCAGTTCAAGCTCAATGCCTGAACATGCTTATTCTGCTTGAATAAATCGGGCTACAATTTGCTTATCCATAAAAGCTCGTATGTGGCTAACTTTCTTCCGTTATAATATTTACTAATTATCTTAAATGCTACGTTTGGAGAACATACATGTGAGGTTTCAATCAAGTTTTGTTCAGTTGCAATTTTGTATTCACAGGCATTTAACTTCGAGTAATAAACAGTCTGGTCTATCGTCCTGCGTAAGTTAATCGAAAATTTGCGCATGTTTATTGGTTGTCGATCAACATACGAAGGCCGATCGACCAGGGTACAATAAATTTTATTAAAGCTCACATAGCAAAATAATACTACCAATGAGTTATTCGCTGTTTACGAAAATTAAAATGGTAATTTTTCGATTTATATTTATTTACGAACGTGTCACTAAGTGCATTTAAGGCATTTCAACTGTGTCACCGATTCAAGAAAGATCAATTTCAATAATAAGGCTTTATGTAAAATTTGGGAATGAGGAAAATTGTTCTAAAGCTGCCAAGCTAAAATATATATTTCCAACATTTAAATTGAATGTGCAGTTATTCATGTAATTATGCCGCTCACATTACCATGATTTCCAAAGTTTGTTTTCAAATGCCGCCTTTCTTTTTCGTTATACCGGCTTTTCGACATGGTTATTTTTTTAATAAAATATGAGATCTTCGTAATTATATGAAATGAATATAGATTATTGATTTACAAAATGTATTAGTAATTTGATTATTTTATGCGTGCAAAAAACTGAAAAAATTTCGATTCTTCTTTTATATGTGACGCGGGCTCAAATTCGTTTACTCGCTATCGCTACATTCCATTCAAAAGTTTTCTAATAAAATCATGGGCATAACAGTAAAAATCGTCATTATTAATGTTCTAATATCGTAACTTCATTATATTTCTACCTAAAACTTTATAATATAACCAAACAGTTTATCTGTCATAAACGGAAAGGTCATGTAAATTCCTATTTCGTTCGTTATTCTGAAGTGAATACCGTTATAATAGTATTTTATTTATTATTAAATCAACATGTTACAGAATACTAACAAAAACATAAAATTTTATTGACTACTATATTATTTTCTTAGTTTACAAATCCATAACAAACAGTTGCGAAGTCGCATGGAGACTTACACATTCTAAGATAATACACATTTTTACATTATTTACATATTAATATTTCTTGATTAATGAAAAAGTATATTTTGTTTATCAGTTCTCTAATGCGTTTCAAACACTGTTCAGCAGTTATCACTGGATCTCTGAGAGTCGTATTGTTTTTCTTCAATTAACTGCCAGTAAGTTAAAGGTGAAAGCCTAAAAGTGATATTGTTCATGTTTTGAACGGAATTATTCAATAATGCACATATTGCTCGACATTATTTGTTAAGTAAATAAATCTTCTAAGGTGGTTTGTCCAAGTGTTAGCATAGTAACTTCTTATTAGGAAAACGTCAGCTCCATTATGGGTGCAGTCCAACTGCCGCGATAAGAGAAACATAGAATCTAGCTCTGTTTGTTGTAAAATCTAAAAGACACCATTATAATTGAAGGCTTCCCTATGGTCGAGTTGCTTCCTAAATAATTCCAGTCAGTGGTAATAGAAACAGCCACGACAAATAAACACCAAACTCATTGTATCCAACCAGTCCTATAACGTAGATACAATTGGATATGTGTTTGTTCAATGAAATATTGAAACCGCTCACGCAGTCAGTGATTATTTATATGTAAACCACTACAAACATGACAAGGACCTTACTCATGACCACACACATTTTACTGGCTGTATGATTTTATTGCAGCGTGACTGTATGCTAGAAAATACAAAAGTACAGCGTAATTCATTTTGTTTCATATTTTATTTCTCAATATCTTTCAACGCTAGTATAATCACATTTACTAAAATAAACGTCATTGATTTTCGATTGACTAATTGTGGTTTATTGTAAGTTTTCTGTGTGAAGCTAATAGTCCCCTTGGGAAAAGTCTTAGATTGCTTTTAACTTAAAGAATTCAATTGTTGATTGTTTGACAAAATATTTGCTGCTCTTACTGCGTGCTTGTTTATAGGTACGATTATATACCATTTATTTTGCTTTACAACGTATCATCATTTGCAAATTTTGACATTTTCAGAAACTTTTTCAGCATCTATAAACTAACAGATTCATATGCTGCCATATGGATTAGAAGATATAGATCTACCCAACACAAATACGTTTTGCAACGTTACTCTTATATGATATAGATAAATATATATCGATTTCAAGAGTATGTACTATAAATTACATCAAGTACTGGAAGCTGTTTATCCATTACACCTCTTTGGTCTGTATTTGTATCTATTCACGTACAGGCGAGTATTTTTGTGAACGTGATGCGAACCCATTTCCATCTGCTTCAGAGCCTTGGACTCGATAAACTGAGCTAGCCAAATCGCATATAACAAATTTTGGCTCAAATCAGTTATTTTTAAGTACAATTTTATATTCTTTATTGCTGCACAATAATTTGCCTAATAAAATCATGAGCGTAACAGTGTTCAAATAGCCGACCTATATTTTCATTTTACTTTAAGTATTCAAATTTGGTGAAAAATACGGGTACAAATGAAGGTGACAACAAACAATTTTCCAATGCTTGCGTTATTCAGAAACGGGCACCACTGTAGTGGCACCCAATAGGTTGGTAAAAACGTATGTTTTTGAGACAAATTTTTCACATAGAAGACATATACACGCATTATTTACCTAAACAAATCTTGTTTAATGAAGCACTTTCTTTTTGAAGACCAGATCTCTAACGCTACTAAACGTATGTGCAGCAGCAATCACTGAAACTCTGTGCGTTGCAGGGTTTTTCTTTTATTTAATTATCCAGGAAAATGAAGGAGAAAATGCATAAAGGAAAATTCGGCGTCTATTGACCACGAATATAATTGAATGGAATTTGCCAGTAATGTCGATATTGCTTGACATTATTTTCTGATTAGATAAGTATTATTCGGTTGTTTGTCGACGTGTAATCATAGCGCTTGCTCCTCAGAAAAACTGCATCTAAGCTACGTTGACAGGCTAAATGTCCGGATCAGAGCCACGTCAATTCTTTTTTTCTTCGCCGTCGATTTTCATTGCAATCAAAATACTATAAATCAATAATAATACAAACAGCTACGACAAGTAACCACACAATATAAATTCTCAATTGGTTCGCTATTCATTCATGCATGTCATTTTTATTTTAAATAATTATTGGCACCACTCGTGCAGTAAATAAATTTTGTATATGTAGACCATCACAAACTTGACAGTCATCTTATTCAGGCACATGCACACTGAACTGGTCATATGCCCTACAAGCAGCGTGTCTCTATGAGTGGAAACACCGAAGAACAGTTTACATCAATCAGTTACACAGTTTACTTCTCACTCTATATCAAAGCTAGATCCGTAATAGTTAATCTAATAAATTGCATTGATCATAGATTTACTATTTTTAGTTCAGTGTACATTTATGGCAGAAGCTAATAATTCCCCAGGGAAAAAGTTCAGATTTCGGGTCATTTAAGGAATTAAAATTTTACAGTTTGACAACGTAATTTACTACACATATTACTTGATTTGGACAGATACATTTTTATTTCGTGTACTTTGCTATACAACGGATTATCTTTTAGAAATTTCGATGTGTAAACAAACTTTGTTAGGGTCTATAACCCACCAGATTAATCTGTTGTGTTACTTATTATAGGCGACAAATCCATAAACATAACCGTGCGTGAAATTGATCTGACTATATGATATAGATTTGAATTTATATATATATATATATATATATATATATATTTCACAAGTCTTTCTGATTTTCTTCTCAAGAATTTAAAAATTAACAAATCTTTATATATAAATTCAAAAGCAAGTCAAGATAGAAATATGTAAACATGGAGAGAGTAGTAAAAAAGAAAACCAATCTATTGCGTGCGTCACCTGCAGTTCAAACTCAATGCTTGAACATGTTTCTTCAGCTTGCACAAATCCGGCTGCAATTTGTTTATCCATAATGCTTCGTATGTGGCTAGCTCCCTTTTGCTATTGCATTTATTAATTATTTTAAATGCTACTTTTGGAGAAGATATGTGTGATGTTACAACGATGTGTTGCGCATTTGCGGACGCGTATTCACCATTTGATTTAAAACAGACGTTTAAGTTACGATCGGCCCACGTAAGTTGATCGAAAACTATCGCTATTGACAACTAACGCCTGTATATGGGTAAATATTATTTGATGTCGGCATTAACGGATGTTCCTTTTTGATTGCTGGTAACGGCAAGTGTGTTTCCCTAAATAACACTCGTAGTTTAGCTGCATTAAATTTGCGTGTTAATGTCGCTTCAACTTTCTTTTGTGCTATTCGTGAAACTGCATCCCCTTTAATTGGGATGCTCAGGTAGACTGTTTTCTTTTCTGGTCCGTTATACGTCTGTTTCTGTTAAATTCCCCATTTTAATTATTGATTAAATTAATTGTCTAGGACAGTCATTAGACGTTAAATCGTTAATTGCTTTATTATATTCGTTTTCTTTTGAATCGTGACTAACCAACGTGTAAATTCGTGAATAGCAGCCACGAACTCTTGATAGGTTATATATAAATGGTACAAAACTACTGGAAGGCAAATACTGTGAAGACCAGATTGGTTTATGGTAAATTATTCTATTCAATTTTCCATCGGGGTTTTTCTTTAAATGTACATCTAAGAAAGGCAGACGATCATCTTTCTCGTGCTCTGCCGTGAAGCCGATATTCTTATGTGCTTTGTTGAAATTTTGAAGTAGTGTTCGTGATTGCGACCTGTACTTAAGTACACGAAATATATCTTCCACGTACCGTATATATTGAGCACATTTACTTATTTCACTCCTTAATGGTGTGTTCTCTAGATGCTCTAGAAAAATCTCAGCCTACGCTGGAGATAAGGGGATTCCCATCAGTCTGTTTATAGATGCTTCCATTAAAACGAAAGGGGAGGTGCAGTTTTTTGAATAGCACAAAATAAAGTTGAAGCGGCATTAACACGCACATGTAATGCAGCTAAACTACGATTGCTATTAAGGGTAACACAAAACAAGAAAAACAGCCGTTTATATCGATATCAAATACTATTTACCAATATACATGTGCAAGTTTTCGTTCGACCAGATATTTAATTATTCGAGTGAGAGATCATTGCAACTTAAGCGCCTGTCTTAAATCAAATGGTGAATACACGTGTGAAATTGCACAACATATCTTTGAAACATCATACCTATGTTCTCCAGACGTAGTATTTAAAATAGTTACTAAATGCAATCACAAAGGGAGCTAGATACATAGGAAGCATTATGAATAAAATAAGTTGCAGCCGGATTTATGCAAGCAGTTCAGGCGTTGAGCATGAACTGGAGGTGACGTACGCAATAGATTGGTTTCCTTTTTTTCCACACTCTCTCCATATTCACATATTTCTATTTTGTTTTACCTTTCAACTTATATATAAAGATATGTTAATTTGTAGATACCGGAGAAAAAAGGAGAAAGACGCGTTTCTTGTATCTGATAAAATTTCTGTTTGTTTTTGCACATGGAAAGGGTGCAATGAATTTTATTAATGCTTCATTTCAATATATATATATATATATATATATATATATATATATATTTATAATGAAATTAGTGCGATTAATTTCTTTTATCTATTTTACAGACTGCTGCCTACCAAAATTTAGTATAAAAATTTAAATTGCTTGTATTTAACTTGTCATTTTGATCAAGTTTATTGTCCATAATTTAGAAAAGCCTTCCCCTTCCAAACACGGCCACGGAAACTTTGGGAACCTCATTCGACGAATTATAAAAAACAACCAATTGGTAGTCTACTGCAAATTTATGTTTATTTATACAAAATAATCGACCTCAATCGAACAATCATATTCTCTGCTTTCATGCATATTCAGCAGCTGCTTAGAGTGCTAATGAATTCGAACTAACTGATGACAGAAGAAGAGAATACTGGACATTTTCCTAAATTTATTTGACATTGGATTATACAGAACAATTGTATGTATTGATGTTTGTTTTTTTAAAGTTTTGAATAGTGTTCATTTTTGTAGAATTAGATTTTTGATCGTGTAAGTGCTCTCACACTAACGCGCGTTTTCTGAATTGTAATTTTTCGTTTTCTGTATCATAAAGTCGGAAATTCTTGGCGTTAGCCAATTAAAAAATCAAGCAATAATAATTAATAAGCCTGCATGCTTATCTTATAAACTCGACTGACACCTTGCTCATGTGCTTAAACTACTTTTCTGGATTAAAAATTCAGAGTAATATTTCGGACGTTATTCGAACAATAGACAACGATATTCTATCCAATCTTTACATGTAATAAACTTATCTGGACAATTGTAAACCACACCTTGAAGTTTGATTTTTCTCCAACAGCATTATAAATAAATTTTAGTGAACTGTATTGTGAATTAATAATTGATCTATGGACACGGTGTCGTAACGCTAGTTTTACATTCCATTAATATGCTTTTATTAATGTTCAACTAGCTTTATTCTAACATTTAACATAAAAAATTACATGACAAGTCTAGTATTAATAAAGAGTTGGGTACACTAGTCGGGGAATTTAGAGAATTATTTTTCTAAGTGGAAATAATTATTTCTGCTAACCTTTTTAGAATAAATAAATTAACTGTTTCGTTATTACAAAAGTTTGGTATTGAAGAAGGAAAGTAATTTTTGTAGATTATCTCACTATTTATATTTTAGTGTTTTAGTTTCTTTCTAGTCATGTCGATAAATTCTAAGCAGTATTTCAAACGCTGTGTGAATTTTATTTATTTATAAATATTTATTCTTACTTTTCAATAGTGTTAGATAATATATTAACTAACGATAATAATTTGACAATAAAGCTAAATTTAATTTTAACATTTTATTTAAGTTGTTCGGAAGTGAACTTAAATTATATTTCATGTATAAATATTTAAATCAGAATTTTTTTACTATTAGATCAACATTAATCAAATTTTACAGAAGAACATTAACCTCTGTTCGGATTTAAAAGGTTTACAATTACAGCGATATTCTAAGTAACATCAAATTCTACAGTAACCTGTGGCAGAAATTTACATTTGAATGGCACCGATAGTCGATTAATTAAAACCATGCCTTAGCAAATCGCAGTCGAGAACGTTAATCGTCTCGGGAATTCAAGTTTGCAGCAAGGGATAACTAGCTAGATCCGTTCACAAACTCAATTTTGCGTAACTTTTTTGACAGTGACAAGCGCATCGTTTTTCACTCACGAACAGCGACAACTTTGAATCAGCTCATCTACGAGTACGGAAATCGTCGACAGCTTCCTTAAGATAATAATCAATTAAACTAGAAGTTTATATCAGTTTAACTAGGCTGAAAACATGGCATCATAATGCAACAAAAGACCCACCAGTCTGCGCCGGAGACTGAACTTAGGGCAGTAAAATTACCAGCAGTCAAGAACTTACTTCTCCGATGGTTGACGACAGTATTATTCGTCTGAGTTCAAGACTGTTGGATTTACCAATTCACATGCTAGCAAAACATACTTTGGCGTTTCGATATTATGTGATAGTTACCGTGCCCATAACCGAGCCACAATTCCCGATCTATGTATGTTAAACACCGCAAAGGATATCATTGACAAGGTTTCTCACGGAAAACGTTTCGTCGTGCTTGGTCTTAAATTGATCTTAAAGAGGGCATGGAAATAACAACCCTTATTACTCCATTAATCTAGTCGCATGCACTCTATTTGAAGCCATCAAAAAAAGTACTGCGCCGTTTTCTTTATCTAGTAAATATTTTTGTTTTTTTTGTATTTCCATGACGGCGTAACCACAAAAAAAGCTTTTCCATAGATTCAAATCGTAGAAGGCAAACTCGCAACTGCGTTGAAACACATCAACAAACATTCAATCGGATTGGCAACAAACTGAAGATGAAAAACAGATGCACATATGGTGACACAAATTTCCAAACAATATGAGCGTTCAACACTGCTATCCGCACTTGCGCTGTTACCAAGTGAAGAACACAAATTTGCACAAAAAAATGTGAAAGGAAAGACTACATTCGAAAAAATATCACTCGTACACTTAATAGCGAACAATGCGAACAGATGGTTAGTTCTCAAGCCTTCAATACATTAATGACCTGATCTCAGACATCACTTTGCAATACAGCAACAATGACCTTTACATGTAAACAGGCACACCCAGACACAAACGCATACACACTTACCAATAAGCCAAAACAGGTAATAGAAGTTAAACCGAGTCAGATTTGTTGCCACCCACATAGTCAAATGAAAACACAGAATGTATATAAATGAAAGATTATAGAGCGAAGTTTACTAATCTGGAAATAAATGACCATTATCCACTTCGTAATGTGATTTTTCTTCCTATATACAAATATATATTTGTGTGTTGGTGTGTGTGGGTGTGTTTTTATATATACGTTACTTTGTTTGTTGTTTTATCGCCAGTAAGGACAAAATGCATACGTTCATGAGATCGTGCTTTTAACCATTGCTGAATTTTGAATATTCGCCCGATCCCATTTAAATATGTTTTTACTAGTTTAACCTTTTTTAATAAACAATTGTATATTTAGTAATTTTCCAATTATATATTAAATTCAATTATTTCGTGGTTATCACGAAATGTTTTAACTAATTTCGATCGAGGCCAGAGTGAATGTATTTGCTGAAGTATCTGTTGTTGAGAAAATTTTGGAATTCTATACGTTGGTAAAATTTAGCCAAATGCGAAATTCATCGTGTTATTATCCGATACTTACCCGATATTTCGAACTCGTAATGTCAATATCATCAAAATGCTAGGTTATTTTAACTCTTTGTGTTGGAACACTTTACGGCCACTCTATATATCATATAATGTGAGTTAGTTTTGACGTCGCATTGCCGATGACATTAAATTAAGTTAACTCAATTGGTATAAAAGACCGTACCGTCCACCTGTCGCACATTACTTGGCCCAATACGTAGTGGTTATAAGGCTAAATACCGGCTCATGCTAATGTGTTGCCAGTAAACACGAAACTCGGGTGTACATGAGATTATACCGTTCGTTCGTTCTGACTTTAGTTTATAATTCTGGCCTTATTGTTACTAGGGGTACAATACCTAACACAAAATGCATATATATTTCTAGTAAACATTAATATGGCTCGCATTCAAAAAGGATATATATATATATATATATATATATATGGTATCTATTATTTCACAATATTATATATGTAATTTTAATTATGGGATAAATCACGAGTAGTTATATTGCATATAAACGTATACACAGTTAAATAAGGATGATTACTAAAACCAACTTGGAATTTTAAAATTTAGTAAGCGAAGGTTATAAAATTGGATTAAGCACACATAATACACAAAAAACGGTAAACGGGAAATTTGTATGGCGTAAACCTCGCGTACATGAAAATTCACAAAGACGAAAAAACTGTTTCCAGTTTTCAACTGAACATGTAAGATCTTATTTTGTTTATTCAGCTGAAGATTAAACATGTAGCATACAACAGCCTAAACTGTGCGTTATTCATTTTCTTTTTTAGCTTTGCAGAACACTTAGTAATCCGCCTGATTTGGGGTGGAATGTTCTTAAACAACATATGCATTTGCTGTGGGAACCTTCCCCGCTATGCCAGCTTTGCCTAGTTTAAAATGTCCTTGAATGATTTTTTTCCTAATCGTCTTGTCTCGCCTAAATAACAAAATGAGCAGATACGTCAAATGTATAAGCAAACAATGTTGGACTACATACTTTAATCAGTTACCTCATTCAGGGTTGCAATTATGGTATAAACACCTGGCCTATTATGTAAATATCTTTTTTATTATAAACTAAGAATTGCATAGTTTAGAAAAGGTAATTCATCTAGTAGTTCGGTTTCGTACTCATTGGGAAGTTAAACGAAAATTGTTTGCGCGAGCCGTGATTACAATTATTACTATCATGTTTGCATTTTAGATATAATCACCTGATCCATTAATTACTTAAATTTGCCAGTATAAACTACGAATTGTATGGTGTAGAAAAGGCAATTCATCCAGTAGACCAGTTTCGTCCTTATTGGGAACTCATCATGTACTGGTCAGAAATTGCCGCGGATAGAACTCGAACCTGGGCGCTCCTGCTTCGGAATGTGGTGCTCTAACCACTGAGTATATGTAGGTAATTAATGGGTCAGGTGCTTATATCAAGATCGCAACCTTGATCATAGTTATCATTACGTACTTTCCATAATTTGCCGTGGATAGGGCTGGAACCTGGGTATGTCTGTATTGGAGTCTGTTGCTCTAACCATTAAGCCATGCTGCCTTTGGTTTATCCTTCTGGTCACAACTGAACTAATTTGTGACTAGGTACATTTCCAATTGTAAACAAAATAAGCGGCATTGCAGGAATTAAAATCGAGAATACTAAACAATATCAAACTAAACAATGCAAATATTGTTCATGAAAGCTACTTTTGTTTGCGCTTCATGTCCTCTCCAAAATGATATCTTAACTGAATTAAACCCAGTTTCTTACCAAGTGCACATTCATCCATGTTAGACCATATTGTATAAACAGGCTTAATATTATCTGTAAAATGTGATGGGTGACGGTAAATTACATTAGCACACCATAAAAATGCGTTTGCATTTAGACCAGATTTTGCAGAAAATGCAATTGGCCTTAGGCATTTTATCTCAGAACCATGGGTGTGTTGAGGATGACGTTAATGTAACATAAGTCACGTTGTTTATTATGATGCAAATTATCTACACTAATTACACCTGAGGTATATATATATATATATATATATATATATATATATAGTTGTGTATCTACGTGTACTCATGCATATAAATAATCAACTATCTGGGTATTTATTTCTTCACTGTTCTTCTTATTTTAACCAAACTATTTTCCTTATAGTGTACCATTCCATATATAACTTTCAATTAAACTTCTTTTTCCAATCCATTGAACCTTGCAGCTTCAGACGTATATTAAGTTAACTGATAAACAATCTTATTTCGAACGTAAACAATTTTTACATGTTTTTTCATAAATCTATTCCTATTAAAATTATTTTGTATGCATATGTAACACGTCTTGTTTTTGAATCTCATCATATATTTCAGCATACAATTTTTATGAAAGCATTTTTATACCTGGATGCTAAAGTAATTGAATTAATTTTGCAAAGTCACATCTAAAATGATGAACACTTTACTTTCTAAAATAGAACTATAAAAGTAATCTTGAATTAAATTAAATTTAGGAATGAGTGTTAAATTCGGGAACGATAAATTGTTTGTATACATCATTTCCAGTATGAACTCAAAGCTACGACATAATTTTCTTCTAACATATATCAGATTGAAGAAGATTGCATATCCGCAGCGCATTTTATGTTGCGAATTACCCTCTGTCATTCCATTTCTGGGGAACGTGTGATGCTTCAGTAATGAGCTGCGCAATTCCAGACGTGTATTGCTTATTATATATATCAGGGGCATTTAAATTACAACGTTAATTTACCCAACTTATTAAACTTATGGTCTAATAGCTTAAGTAAGTTGATCGATAACTTGAGCAAGTGTATTTGTAGATAATATATGAGGTGGGCAGATTTTTTTCTGATTTGTCACTTAAACTGGCCTGTACGAACTTGCTTTTGTAATATTTCTACGCCCTTTAATAGTATATTTTAAAATGGAGCCAAAAATAACGAATTTAATATAAAAAGCTCTATATAAAAACCAAAAAATGAACGAGATTGAAAATCAAATTTCTCAGTAAAACACGTTTATACATTATATGAACATGGGAGCAGCTGACAGACTCCTGCAACTACGCAATCAAATCCATTCAAAAGATGTAATCATTATAATCAAGGTTGCTGATATTGATATAAGCATCTGACCCATACAGTGCTTTCATTTGTCAGTATAAACTACGAATTGTACAGTGTAGAAAAGGCAATTCATCCAGTAGACTGGTTTCGTCCTTATTGAGACCTCATCAAAAACTGGTCAGAATATGCCGCGGACATTACTCGAACCTGGGCACATCTGCTTCGGAATCTGGTGCTGTAACCACACAGCCACCATGCCGCACAATGCAATATTCAGTTATATTTTTGGTCAGGCTTTAATTTAGTTGTATCTTATTGGTTAACACATGCAACCTAGACTTATAACTAGCTATGCCCGATCCATTATTATCAAGCCGAAGTACATCTTTATATATATATATATATATATATATATATATATATATATATATATATATATATATATATTCCTGTGTAGAAACTCGAGATGAAAATAACAAAGAAACGAGTACCATTTGCCATGTTGCCTGTTGCAATAGGTTATGAATAGTACAAGATCATCCATTGGGTCATTTTTCAAGATCAGTATTTTTCTTTTGTGTAAATTATTTTTAACTTTAGAAATGATTGGTTATCATCGTGAAAAGTGATCAACACTGAAAGACTATTTTCATTACAAACAAGTATATATAAATGAATGTCATAAAAAAATGATGGTTTCTGTTATTATGTGAATTGGCGTTCTTACTGTTCTCATCGACAAATTAAATCTGACTGACTAGTTTATGTCATATATATATATATATATATATATATATATATATATATACATTTCTGTGTGTATTAAAATATATTTGCTGCTTATTGCCAACATAGGAAAATAAAGCAAATAAGATTCATACCTGAGATCGATTTCGCACTCTATTAGGCAATCTAATGCAACAAGGAAAATTTGTGCAGCCTGTTTTGAAATTTAGTAACAATACAAAGTCAACAACACGCTATCCAACTATTCAATAAGATTGTCATCTTTATATTTATTTATCGGTTTAAACTATTTCTCCTTGAATTTTATCAATATTTGTAACAATTTTGACATAATTCTGCAACGAGTTTTCCGCGATCTTTCATTATAAATATCAGACAATAAACCATCTGTTAAATTTGATATTCATATGGCGGGATTTAATTATTTGTTTTTCAAATTGTAAACAAAATATTACATAGCAGAGAAAATGAAAATCGTTCCTGGACGAAGTTGTTTCCTAAGAACTATATATATATATATATATATATATATATATATGTGTGTGTGTGTGTGTGTGTGTGTGTCTTCCATCGTATCAAAATTGAACACTCCAAAACCTAGTAAAACTTTCGCATTTACTTTTTCAACTTTATAAATAATTTTTTTTAAATTTACTTACTAATTTCATCGATTGCTTATCGCTTACATTTAGTCTTATATTAGAACTTTTTCATTTTATGTTACTGTACATATAAAAAAAATGCTCAAATATTCTTGTCTATATTGCATTTGCGGTGATCTAGTTTTTGAATTTGACAACTTATTCATT
Organism: Eudiplozoon nipponicum; assembly: GCA_029291075.1. Taxonomy (NCBI): domain Eukaryota; kingdom Metazoa; phylum Platyhelminthes; class Monogenea; order Mazocraeidea; family Diplozoidae; genus Eudiplozoon; species Eudiplozoon nipponicum. Next base: position 55,821 of record JAQBSW010004064.1, read on the forward strand.
ATAATAATCAAAAAGGTACTTCGATTTTTAAATGCCTCAAAGCTTATCACTCATATTTTAATATGTTAATGTTGAAACTTCGATGTTAATATGTCGTTTTCACCTCCATTTTCTGATGAAGAATTGTAACGTTTCGTGCTTACTGGCGACTCGTTAGTAGGATTCATTTCTATGCCCTATATACACTATATATTTTGTCAAGTAATGTCAGACAATTGAACGGTACAATCTTTTATATCTAAATTTCGCTATAATTAATAATCTATTCTACTTTTGCATACAAATTACTCCAGCAAATCTATGCACTCTGACCTTGATAAACAACAACGATATCATTTCGCTGTATTCAGGACACAATTAAAATAAATATCTTATATTAAAATATTGGTTGTTGCAGAGAACTTTTAATATGCAATCATGATTTGGGTGGCGTTTACCAAAAAACAAATTAGTTCAAATAGGATCCGAAGGATAAACCAATGTCAGCATGAACGAAATGTATAGTCTCGTGTACGCTTTGTGCTAAATGACATCTCATCAGTAGGAGCCGTTATAACGCCATATAACAACTGTATATGAGATTAAGAAATGTGGGACAATTGGACGGTACAATCTCCTAAAGCTAAAGTAAATAACTAAGAATAACAACTACTTCGTCACATCTGTTACTTCAGCAAATATATACCCTCCGGTCCTGATCGATAAAGGCTAAGGATTATGTATTTGAGAAAATAAGAAACAAAATATCCCCACTGACTAATGAGGAATATAAAGGCAACCACCTGTATTCACCCGGTAGATGCGATCCGATAGCTTATATTTGGCCATACAAAGCTCGATATCTGAAAATACTAATTAGATAATAAAGATTATGCAGACAATTTAAATACGCAATACAATGCTAGCAGAGGTGCGTGTTAACATAAACAGCAATTGATGATAAAGTGGTAGTTTGATTAGAAATTCAAACAAGCCTGAACTAACACGAGATCAAACAGCGCGCATTACACCAACCTTCGCCGAATCTGTGCCCCACATGCTCTATATATTTTCTAATATCAGAGACAACTATATAATTAAACGAACATTGGTTGCGCGGGTGGTGATAACAATTATTATAATCAAGGTTGCGGTCTTGATATAAACACCTGACAGATTAATTATTTACATATGTCAGTATAAACTAAGAATTGTATAGTGTAGAAAAGGCATTTCATCCAGAAGACCGGTTTCGTCCTTATTAGAAACTCATCATATACTGGCCAGAATTTGTCGTGGACAGGACTCGAACCTGGGCATGTCTGCTTCGGAATCTGGTGCTCTAACAACTGAGCCATCCTGCCGCACACTAAAGTAAATACAATTTTCAGTTATATACTAACTAATGTAACTTTATTAATCTATTTTTCCTTTAGTTGGAGCTCATATGGCATCCATTTAGACCCAAGTTTCAACTAACCATCCCCAATCTGTCATTACTGAACAGACACCACACTACATGGGGAAGTGTTATTGAAATGCACATTTATATAATTAAACGTCCATTGGTTGCGCGGGTGGTGATAACAATTATTATAATCAAGGTTGCCTTCTTGATAAAAGTACCTGACCCATTAACTACTTACATATGCCAGTATAAACTAAGAATTGTATTGTGTAGAAAAGGCAATTCATCCAGTAGACCGGTTTCGTCCTTATTGGGAACTCACCATGTACTGACCAGAAATTGCCGCGGACAGGATTCGAACCAGGGCACGTCTGCTTCGGAATATGGTGCTCTAACCACTGAGCTATCCTGCCGCACACTACACTACACACAATTTTCAGTTATATACTAACTAATGTAACTTGATTAGTTTATTTTTCCGTTATGTGGAGCTCATATGGCATCCATTTAGACCCAAGATCCAACTTCCATCCCCCATTCTGTCCCTATTGAACAGACACCACACTACATGGAGAAGTGGTATTGAAATGCACATTTATATAATTAAACGAACATTGTTTGCGCGGGTGGTGATAACAATTATTATAATCAAGGTTGCGGTCTTGATATAAACACCTGACCCATTAATTACTTACTTATGCCAGTATAAACTAAGAATTGTATAGTGTAGAAAAGGCAATTCATCCAGTAGACCGGTTTCGTTCTTATTGGGCACTCATCATGTACTGGCCAGAATTTGCCGCGGACAGGATTCGAACCTGGGCACGTCTGCTTCGGAATCTGGTGCTCTAACCACTGAGCTATCCTGCCGCACACTACACTACACACAATTTTCAGTTATATATTAACTAATGTAACATGGTTAGTCAATTTTTCCTTTAGGTAGAGCTCATATGGCATCCATTTAGACCCAAAGTTCCAACTAACCATCCCCAATCTGTCATTATTGAAGGACGAAACCGGTCTACTAGATGAATTACCTTTTATACACTATACAATTCTTAGTTTATACTGAGATATGTAAGTAATTACTGGGTCAGGTGTTTATATCAAGACCGGGACCTTGATTATAATAATCAGAGACAATTATCAGTTGAAACGGCCGCAATCAAAAATTTTGATTTCAACATTGTCTGCCTTTACAACGTGCATACCACTAAGCAATGCAGATGTAAGAATGGCGACATAGCGACACCATTATACTTTCCGTTCATGCTGCCTTTGGTTTATCCTTCTGGTCACAACTGAACTAATTTGTTACTAGGTTCGCAAAACGTAATTCATACTTGCATATATATTAGTTCTTCGCAACAAACAGTATTTAAATGTAATATATTGAATTGAATGATGTTATACTTACCGCAGAAATGCTGTGCTGAGTATCGATCAAAGCCGAGTGTATGGTTTAACTGGGTAACGGGTCGAAATTGTTGTAGTCTCAATTTGGGTGAATTTAGCATAAATTTATATCCATCAGGTTGATATCATGTACCGACTCGGAAAACATAGTGTTAGTATCGGTACCTCTATTTCAAAAAAGGTATCAGTTACTAACACATGGCCATAATGTTAGTATCCTTTACAGACTCGGTATATATATATAATTATATATATATATATATATATATATAATGCGGTGGGTAAGCATTGAAGTCGCATTGTCGTTGACTTTAGATTATGTTAGCTTCACTATTACAGGTTTACACATTCGTCTAGGAGATTGTACCGTCCTATTATTCCACATTCTTCTACCAAATATATGGTGGTTAAAGGGCGTACTACCGGCTCCTACTGATGAGTCGCCAGTAAGCACGAAACGAATGTGCATAAGATTATACTTTCCGTTCATGCTGCCTTTGGTTTATCCTTCAGGTCACAACTGAGCAAAATCAGTGTCGATTGTCTTAAATGGTGATCCGTCAACTCCGTTTCCATAAACATTTAAACAGTAAATGTCTCAATCCAAAGAATTGCCTAGGCGGAAAAACTATTGTTCTGAACAAGCAAAAGCAGCTTCGGTGGTCAGAAATCAGCTGTGAGTTGGCGATCCGCTCACTCCGTTTACATAAACAGAAATCTGTAAATGGATCGATCCACAGAACGGCCCCGTCGAAAAATGATTTAATCCAAACGAGCAGAAGCAGCGTCCATCGTCCCAAATCAGCTGTCATATGGCTATCCATCCACTCCGGTGTTAAAAACAGTAAACAATCAACAGAATGACCCCGGTGGAAAAAAATATTATCCAAACGAGCAGAATCAGCGTTGGTCGTCCAAAATTAATTATCATGTGGCGAGCCATCCACTCCGGTTCCATTAGTAGTAAAATGGTTAGTTTCTCAATTACAGAAATATATTTTTCTAAATTAAATTTGAAGCTTGCTTCTTCGTGTTTTTTTAAAACTTGTGATGTCAAAGGAACAAAAGAAGGTGGCCACTAAAGTGCATCGAATTATTTTGATGAAACAAAACAACTGTAATTCAGCCTGAGTTAGTCAAAACGCAGATCGGATAAATGTTAGTTGCTGTTTGTTAAATACCGGTCCAAATGGGGATAATAACCTTTCTCGAATTCATCGAGTTTCGCGTCGACCACATAGCCAACCGGTGGGCTAAAAATCGACAAATCGCAATATCACGGATGGGTTTAAACTCATTTCCGGTTTAATAGACAAATTTCGTTCCATCCAGTAAAAGGCTACGGGAAATCAACACTGATTTAAAAGTCGGAAAGTAAGACTGTTTACGTTCGGTTCCAAAGTAACCGTTGATGCTGACTGACAAGTTTTCCAGTACGAGTTAACAGAATGCGCATAGTTAATATGTACACAATGTGTTGTTTTTACAATTAAAATGTTATTTTCAAAGTTGATTGGATATACAGGTATATATACATATAAATACACACGCATATCTGCTATATATATATATATATATATATATATACATATATATATATATATATATATTGTCAACACAACCTATTGTGAAGCAACTGGATACGATTACAGGTAGGTCGATTTTGCCTTATTCATGACAGTTGCGATAATTGCATTCATGCAAAATAAAACGCCATATGAATCAATCAAGATGTTGGGAATCTGAAAAATTGTAAAATATTAACTAAACTTAGTAATCGGGCTAACACGTTGTGTTTGACGCCATATTTTGCTCCGTAAAAGTTTAAATTTCTACGCGCACATGCGAGTAAAATTGACTGATGTTCATGTTTGCAAATTAATGACGTTTTAGTAATTGCAGCCCAGTTGCTCTTTTACAGAGTGACAAATAGCAGGTAATACTTGACTTTTGGCTTTACTTTCTGACCGTATTTAACATAGCCACTATTTTATCGATATATTATCCTTTTCAAGTAAGCGTTGAGCTCGGCTTCGATGTGTCTTTATTCAGAAGGCTTCCAGACAATTCGAACTAACCACTCAAAATGACGTGCCGACTAAGCTTGGCTAATTTACATTTCGGTATTTCATTTCTCGTACCATCATTAGAGATCTAAAAATAGACATTACACTGATCACAAGACTACATTTAAGCAACTGACACAATGCGTAATTGTAAATTAGGATCAATCGGATAATTGTGGAACTGACAGTGAAAATCTACCACACTCGAAAGAAATTCGTGGATTCATTAAATACGATGATCGCACTACGCAGCCAAAAACAATAAAATTTCGTGGACATCTTTTAATAATTATTATTTCTGAATGCAGGAGAGCGTGGTTTTTGAAAATATCAGCTCTGTGTAGCTTGCAGAAATGAGATGACAGTTGCCACAAATGAAATAAAAGAAACGGGTGTTCAAACAATCATCATAAATATTTCGAATACCCATACCCTGTGTGACGAACGAGGATAGTTCTTTATTGTTACCTGCGGAACTTTGGTAGTAACGCGCGGTCACATTTTCTGACTCGCTTCCCCCGCATGCCTTATGCGACATGTATTCTATTTTTGTCCATGGCAAGTGCTATGCAAGTGGTCGAATCAATGTCAATGGAAGATTATTTTTATGTACCGTAAGAATTTTAGCATTTCATAGGACTTTGTGGCAGACTTCCTTTCTGCTGAGGTTTGAAATGGCTCCAATTTTGATGCATACTGATATTGAAAATGTTGTTGAGGAGCTTCAAAACGTATTGAAAAGTTTCAAGGCAGAAAATGGTGTACACAAGACTAAAATGTTTAAATAAGAATTTGACGTTTGTTTATACGCATTAAAATTATAGTTAGCTGAAAAACGAAATGGAGATTTAAGCGCCAAATTTTGAGATTTTACCGCAGGAATAAATGTGAATATAGATAAAATAAAGGGTTATGTCCAGCTATGGCTAGAGATGACAGATGACGTTAATCCAGACTGGGTCATATTATTTAATAGTCATGAGAATGCTGATCCAGAGGAAGTAGCACGCAAAATCCGCAAAAAAAACGGAATGTCGCTTTTAAATGTTGTGGAAAATGGAGAATACAGAGGTGCGATTTTAAAACCTAATAAAAGTAAAATAAATAAACTGAAAAAGTTAAATCATTAGATATCGAAAACAATATTGATAAGTGATACGTTCACGTACACAATTCTATGCAAATTCGAGAAGTATTAGGAACAAAATGTTTTTTTCCTGTACTCTTTTATAACAAGCAACGATATTGATTCTAGAAAATTATCTGAATGGTTAAAATATCTTCATTTCGAATTGGCATAGTTATGACATTGTTAATTACTTCAACGAAGTTGACCACCGATGAATAATTTTACGATGGAACAACATGAGTAGCAAACAACAATCCTATTTTATTTAACCAGCCGTCGGAGAGCATAGCAAAACTACCGCCAGTCGCACGCAGTGACGCGTTTCGACTCTCCATGATCATTTTTCTATGTTGCTCGCAGACTGGTTAAATAAAATGAGATTGGTGTTTACTTCAAGCTCGCAAACTTTATTTAAAAAATTGTTACCACCACCCATGCAATAAATTATTGATTATTGAGTAGCAAAAGACAGTAAATTACTTTTAAGAATGCACACGTGCAATGTTACAGAATTAGCGGGATTCTTTTGTGAAAAATTGTGTAATGCTTGATTAGGATTTATTTTTATTTTATGAAACATGATGAATTCGTTTCTTTCCAATAAATCCAAAAAATTTCGACTTCTCTAAAAATAACACAAAATTAGATTTGTATGACCTGAGTAGATATGTAATAACATTAGTGTTGAGAATAAACAGTTACAAAACGAAAGCATTAAAATTCGGTTATAGGACAGAATTTAATTTTGTTTGACTTTATGACGCTGTGATTAATGATGTTTATGAGATCAAACTTCTGCAAGAAATCAAGGATTTCTGCTCAACTACTCAATGCACAGCTTCTGCTGAGAAAAATATTGAAAGAATAATTAGATCTGCTATGAATAGATAGGCGCTAATAAAGATAAATATCTTATGCAATGATATAGAATTACAAAAGTACATTATTTGTAGTAGGCCGATACTAGAATATGTCGCAGCTATTTGGAACCCAAAGAAAAAATATTTATCACACAGCTACACAGAAAATTTGTGAATCATATTAGCCCTGTTTCCTGCACCATATATACCTGCAGACTGCAGTTCTTACCATTAAAAAAATATTGTCACGGATGGTGTGTTATTTTATAAATATATTCCACTTGAATCAGTGGACGGAAGCCTATATGAATCCAATAAAAAGTTTCATGGAGTTGGAACTTGCTCTGAAAATTTTGCGATCCTTCCTCCTTTTGTGGAAAATATTGCACGAAAGATAATTTCTCTTTCATAACTGTATAAAATTTTCTATCAACTGCTAAAAGAGCATAGAGAAATGCCACCACTTGTGCATTATAATACAATCGAATAGCACCTTGATCTTTTCAATTATCGGGTGAAATAGTATGAAAAATTGATATGGCGTACGCAATGATATTATTAGAGGAGGTTCAGGTGTTGATAAAGCCTATAAAAAATTATCGAGACTTACTTGTATATATGGAACTTAATGAAACTGTGATTTTATGCTTTTTATCTATTGTACATTTTCTGATATTTTTATCTATTTGAATGAAAATGTTGGGTTTGAATCTAAATAAATATATTCTATATCTTATTCTATATTCTATATATGAAATAAATTTGGGCATATGTTTGTAGCATGTACATATTTAATGCGTACAGCTGTCTTGGCAAGACGCCTCATTGATAAGTTAAAGACGGGATTACTAACTACTAGGTCTTATTGTCTTCTCAATCCGAAAGCCAAATACTGCTTTCGCTCTGCTTCTGTCTGTGCAATCTTTGTTAAATAACAAACGAAGATCACTATCAAATCGGTAAATATTCTGCCGCTTTCGTGTGGATATCATTACTGGCCCATCATGTATTCCTTCGAGGCGCTAGATGTATGAAAATTGTCTTCATAAGCACTCTGATTTGTTTTGCTAAAGACCACGGTATTTTTAACGGAATACATATGTAATAACAAATGTTCCTTAGATGGCCACATCGCAATTTCAACTACAGCATATTTCACATCCTAGGCTAGCAGCATTTTTTGTATGTTCGCATAAAATACCGAGTGGGCGTCTTTCGTTTATTATGGCAGCTAGACTGGACTTCCTGTAGTATGTGTGCAATGATATATGACGTTGTTTATATTTTATGTATTCATTAAATCACTGTAAATTAAAATGGTTCTATCGCTACGAGTAGATAAGGTATTGAATCTGGTGTTTAACTAGTACTGACGATTAAAAAAAATAATTAAGTAACAATAAACATTAATCAAAATGGCGTAAAGTATTTAATATTGCCATGTAGTAGCATGGCGGTTGCATAAAAGAATACCATATAAGTGTTAAGCTTTCTAGAATAAGACAGTTTTGGTTTAGCTTAATATGTTTACTAACCTAAATATTTGAATGTAGTCAACACTGCTTCGTTTTCATTCACTCGAAATCCGAATAAAGCACGATATTAATTTGCAACTTAAACATTTGTATTTTTTATTTGATAGTAGTGGTGAATAAATTGAAGGAATATGATAGACAACTTAGGGAGCTCAAACTAATGATTGGATGCCAAACGGTAACTGAGGAGTCGGCTTAATCATTTCGGAACAAGAATTAATTGTCCGAGAAGCGTTACATATCACAAACCAGGATCATATGTATTTCAACGAACATGTTCAGGTGTTAGGTCACGTAATGTCTGTAAGGTGACATTAGCCATTCGACTTTAATGGCAATCCAATGCACGTTTATCTACGCTAAAAAAGTAAGGGCAAATGCTGCATGATAAACGCTGCATATCGTATCTAGCGGAAAAAGTAATGAAGTAGAATACTTTGCCACAATTAATAAGCTCCCAGGTTCTTTTGCTTTTGACAGAGAATAATCCAAAACCATATTAAACAATATATACGACAGATGGTGAATACAATAATACTGTCTATTTTTTCTTGTCAGATGTTAATTAATACTGATGTTTTGGACTTTGATGGTTGTGCAACGCCTTGAGCTTACCTTAGACCGTTTCATTAAGCCAGTCTTGATTAATTTAACGTGAAACGAAATATTACAGCTACCAGTAAAGTGTTTCTGGCAATGCAGTACGCATCCTGTTAGCTCCGAAATTACCTTATCAAAGACTCGGTTGACGTCTACATGAACGATAACCATTTTCTGCATTAGCGATATTCCAGCATTGATCAGCATTGCGAGCAACGAGCAGTCGATGAAATGTTTACACCACAAGCCGGACTGCGACAATAACTCGGTGATTGTTTGCAGTCGGATCCATACGATGTGTGCATGTCTTCGCCGTGCATTGTTGAATCATATTTGATAGGCAAAATATGCCATCGTTAATTACCGTTGTTACGGCAAAGTTACCGGACACTTTCCTAGATGGAAAGCATTTTGTTGTGCAAAGTTGACGCCGGATAGTTTTCGGATAGAAGTAACTGAATTTGGGCTCAAGGCATTATCGTGCAAAATGGTCATTAAATAACGTTGCAAAGCCTGCTGTTATAACACAGTATTGAGAACAAATTCAAAAGTATGGCCAATCATTTCCTACAGGTCACTTAGTAGGTGGGTCGCCGTTTCCTTGTAATGATGTATCGCAAATATTCAGAATGTTAAAATAACTTACGTGCTGGAAATATTTTGTAAATTCATTTGTTAGCTAGGCACCGACCGCCCTGTTTAATTTGTGCTAAAATAAATTTGTTATACTTTATTTTTTTAAATGATGATTTCTGTTATGATTAAATTATGAAGAGATTATTTATAATTGAAGCGCTTAGTTAATTATTTAAGAAATGTTGCCTATGGTTTATTTTTTAAATAAATAACAAATGAAGAATTAAGTTTCTGACTTTATAATAATATGCATTATGTGCACGAAAAGAGACATTTTGACTGACTCGAGGTAATACAATACGAAGTCGTCTATCATTAAGCGTAGAACAGTGCAAATCTAAAGTACACGACTGCATGAAAATTACATTAGAAAAGGACATTGCCGTAACTAATAAAGTAACGTGGCTACTCTAAATGTGTACTCGTTTATGATGCTCGTGCCAATTATCTTAAAAAATGGTGTAACTTTGTCTAGTTTTAGTGATATTTATTTTAATTCGTTGTACTTGATTGTGCAGCGCAATCATCCGATTCAAAGTATCCACGATTTTGTTTCCTTGGTAGTCGATTTGCACTCAAGGTTCCGCGATGATCCAATTGATTCTCATTTCCAAGTACGCGTAGAGTATGGCTTCGTGTTGGTTGGGCGCCGATTCGTTCCCACACTCCGAAGGCTTCCACACCATTCATACTAAACACTGGAAATGAATTTCGAAATTTTCTTGGTTTATTGAGTACCGGCACCTCCTTTCGAGTACCACCTTTGAAGGTCTAATAACAAACGATCCACAACTATCACAATATCTTGACGAGTGTAATTTAGAAGGAAATTATATAGCGACATACATCAATGCGAGATGAGATAACAAGCCCTCGCTTTCAGAGCATTTGCCATGCCAATAAGAATATTTTGTTAAGGAACGATGGAACTAAAAATCCTCACTGACCAATAGAGTTAACTCAATTGTGATTTTGTTATCCAATTCATCGTGTTTACTAAAGTGATTTGAAACTCATGCTTTTTACCATGTCTTTTTACCATATTTTACAAGTTTGTACGGTGGCGTGATAGTGAAAGGAGCATGCTAAATTGCTTTTTCCATCCTAAAAGCGAGGAAACGGGAAAAGAATCCACATCGCAATTCCAAATACTTAATGAAAAACAGAGTTTATACCCAGGCAAGCAAACGGTTATTTCTCAGTACATAAATTAAAAAAAATAATAATTATATCTGCTCTCGCAGCCTTTAGAGTGAAATTAAGTCGATATATGCTCAATAATTGCTATGTATTTCATAATATTCAATTAATCATTTTTATATCAAACTAGAAATGTTTGTTCGAGCATGAACTACATGATATATGCAATTTACACCATAATGTGTTTTAATTCAAGTCATTGCCATGCGTGTAAATCTTGCTGCTGAAATGGTATCTAGCCAAATAACTGTTCATTATCGCCACACGCGTTGTGTTAATACTGTTAATCATTACGAATGTTCTATTAGAATTATGACATACCAATTTTGTGGATGTATACCATGTTATCGTTTGTGCACGGAAGATGCACGGAAATGGAAAACAGGCATTTAAAAGAAAACAATAAATGCTAAATGTATAGAAAGCATATATTTGTTTGGAAAACATTATATAAAAGTGGCATGTCAGCAAGATCGCCGACCTTACGTACCTAATAAGCGTGGAGACATATGTATATCACCAAAATATGTCTGTTTATAAATTTTTACAACCTATCCATGCTAAGTGATGTAGGTGTAGTATTTTGCAATCAAATGAAGAATTTTGCCTTTCAAAGTAAAACCTACTGCGAAACGCAACATCAGCCCTATCGCGGAATAGGAATTTCGAAATTCTGGAGATAACATGACGAATTACCAATATGGGCGAAACAAGTCTACTGGTTGAATTGTCATTGCTACATTATACGATTCTTATAATATAATGACAATTTTTTATACAATTAGATTGGTTTTTATACTAAGCATGCAAACTTGGTTTAAATAAATAATACATTTCACAAGTTTCTTCACGTGGACAGTTATATTCGTTTGACTTGCAAGCGGTAACCCCTCAGTCTAGCGCATTGCCGTTCTCTGATGTATGCCTATTGAGACAAGACGATGGCAGTTTAAAATTGAATATTTAGCTAAAGAAGACATTCCATAGCACAACGCTGTCCCAATTTACGAAAATAAAAATTTCATACTCATAGAATGAAGAAAATCTCTTCTGAAGACTGTTAGTAACAAGAAACGTGCATCTAGAACGGTTTTGGATTCATCATGAATTGAAAACAATGACAAAATAATGAAGTCGCATTCCACCGAATGACGAAATATGTCAGTTTATCTTTTTTAGTGTACGCAACATTTAGATTTTTACTCGAAGTATTTAAAAAAATGGTGACAACTCGGATGCTTTCTGCATCAATAAACGCTTGCTAATCATGAAGGTAAAGCATTAGCTCCCAGAAATCGAAAAGTCCGACATAGTTGCAAATTAAGCTTGGTAAATGGGACATCCCGAATTTTGGAGAGGCGAATGCAAGTGCTTTTTAAAACAAATAGACTTGCTAAATAAGAAAAAGATTCTGCAATAACCGATTAACTTTTTAACTTAAAATAACACTCCAAATCAAGCAGATTTCTGGGGAGTTTTTCAATGACAAAATAAAAATTAATTACGTACAGCGGAAGCTGTTTTATACACCATCATCATACTGAAATAAATACACAAAAGAATTTCGTACATGATTTTAATAGAAGCTTTTGAATTGGTTGTGCGCTTTTGTGTCCGTGTGTGCTTTCCTAAGAATGTGCATTTCCAACTTCCTGTTTGGTATTGTGCACTGTTTGTGTTTTATCCAAATTTATCACACTTTCTTTCCAAAATTGACTATGTAAATTACAGTAAATTACAGTCGAGTTCAATTCGGGCTAAATAGCAAATTCTTAGCTGTGTTGTACGTACATATTTTATAGCAAGGTTATGTTTCAATGCACAATTTCATTCTCAATCTTTTATTCTAAATATTATGTTTTTTAAATTATAACCTATATACAATTTAGTTCTCTATTTATATCACTCAATATTTCTATGAATGTCTACTTATTATTTATTTGTCTCATTATTTGTAAGTCACAATATAAAAGAGTAATGCTATCCATTCGGCAATACCTGATTGGAAGTTTACTTTGTCTATTTCAATTATTTATTTACTGTTAAGCGTAATAAAAACTTTTTAAAAATCTAATGGCCTAGATTTTAAAATCAAAAATTCTGCAAATATTTCGGCTGAAATCGCAAAGCAAAAATTTTCACCATTCAGCTTAATTATTTCTAAGCTAGTTGATGAAAAACAGGTTAATTTTAACAAAATTATGGACAAGTGGATGAATTCAAATTTTATATATTAAATTATTATAGTACCGTTTGCGCGTTTGGTCATCAGAATTATGTAATGCAATACTCATCAATCAAATTAACAGATAGATAACTGATAGATACTGTTGTGCTTGCAAAGAACTGACATATATGCAATCGCGTATTAAGTGTTGCGTAACTAGTAACATATTACTTCTAATATGATCAGAAGGTTTAACCATAGCCAGCTGAATGCAATGAATAAATTCATGGCCACATTCGTTTCGTGCTTACTGACGACTTATGAGTAAGATCCGATATGAAGCTCTATACCCACTATATATTTGGGTGAGAAATGTGTACCATCCAATTGCTTCACACACCTCACCCGAATTTATAGTGGGTATTGGGCGTAACACAGGCTCCTACTGATGAGTAAGCACGAAACGACTGTGCACTAGAGAATATACTCTCAGTTCATTCTAGCTTTAATTTATACCTCTGGTCATATTTGCACTAAGTTGATACTAACAATTTGACAATCGATATTGCCAAATTGATTGTCAAATTAAACGAACACTGGTTGTGAGGGTGGTGATAGCAATTATTATAATCAAGGTTGCGACTTGATATAAGCACCTTACTCATTAATTACGTACATATATCCGAATAAACTAAGAATTGTATAGTTTAGGAATGGCCATTCATCCAGTCGACCGGTTTCGTCCTTAGTTGCAATGCCATATGAGCTCATCCTAAAGGAACAATAGACTAACCAAATTACATTAATTAGCATATAAATGAAATTGTGTGTAGTGTAGTGTGCGGCAGTGTGGTTCAATTGTTAGAGCACCAGATTCCGAAGCAGACGTGCCCAGGTTCGAGCCCTGCCCGCGGCAATTTCTGGCCAGTACATGATGAGATCTCAATAAGGACGAAACCCGTCTACTGGATGAATTGCCTTTTCTACACTATGCAATTCTTAGTTTATACTGTGACAAATGTAAGTAATTAATGGCTCAGGTGCTTATATCTAGATCGCAACCTTGATTATAATGATTGTCAAATTGTTTGTGGGATGTGCTTTCCGTTGAATCAGGATTCCGGAAGAGGAAGTCGAAATATTCGTATCATAAGGCGGGCAGTGGATGCAAACACATTGCTGCGCCCAACAAGGACAATGTAATTAATCAATTCACTTACGTGCAACATGATTAATTTAAAGCTGTACATCTGTTTCTAGCCAAACCAAAGTAGTTTCTCACCAGCATCACATGTATCTTGCTTGCTTTCCTATTCATCTGACTTTGCTGGTACCTCTCTAACGTAACATTTGGTGAACTTTCTACAGAGTTAGTTTCGCGTTTTTATAAAATATATGTGTTGTGTTTATGACTCTTTTGAACTTGCACTTGTGGTACTTTCTTTTTGAAACACACCGTTTTATAAATGCTTGTGATTAGTTATGACTTTGCCACGTAAAAAATAAAGAAGTTATTTTTGTTCACTTGGTGCGCTGTTTAAAGTATATGTTCATTAATTGCTCATTTTGCGGATGGTGCTACTCCTGTCTTGATTAACTTTTGGGGTGGGTGCAGATGGGTTCCACTCAATAGTTGCTTCTGGTTTCATTCAATGTATTTGCTACTGCGCATATATTTAAAATTTTACTTTAACATAGTATTGATTCATTATGTAAAGTTTTAAATTTAGTTTAAAAGGTTTTATTGACACACTATGGTAGATTTCTCAAGCAAAACTGAATTTCCACGAGAAATGTGCGTGCTTTGGTTGCATCTGTGCGTGAATTTGTTCAGACGCTACACACATCCTATTTTAATTACAATGATATAGTCTCACCTATTGACGTTTCACTAGATTAGCATTCACCGTGTCTACGTGTCAGTTTGTGCCTTTGTTTAGGACTGCGAAATAATTAGTCAAATAGGCACGTGTACACTCATTAACGTGAAATTACAGTGATCATATAATACCTAAAGAAGATCCATTAGACTGTGCGTTTTTGCGTGTGTTCGTGTGAACTTTTTAGGAGTAGGAAGAAATTTGTACATATAGTTAACTACAGGTTTTCGTCCATATAAGTGAAACTAAAGCGTTCAATGTCAGGTCTTCTTTTTAGGCGTATAGCTATATTTTAAACACTTTTTTCATATTTGAAGAATTTGAGCGTGACACCCAGGTAAGGAAAAGGCATGATAAGATGATAACACCGGTAGCAACTCGTTGTCACGGCAACTAATCAAGAGTTTGTTTTAATTAAATAAGGTGGACTGTGAGACATATTCAGTGCTCAGCTGTTCTCTCTAAAGTTAATATACGTGATTATGATGATAATATTTTTTAATACGTAAATTCAGATAGAATAAAAGAGGATCGGCGAGGTATGATAATAGCTGATTACAAATAAAGCAGCAAAATGAAAACTGTAGTTAAATGTTATACAAAGCTCTTAATCTTGATACAAAAATACACAAAAAATGAGAAAATTGAACCGTTAAGCAAATTCTCTACAATATGACTGTACTCTTTATTCCCGTAGGCAATTTTCAGTTTTCTTTTTCATTCTTCATTTTAAATAGATTACTAAATATTGATTATTTACAGCGAAAAGAATTTTCTACCACTGCATTTAAATTATATTTCCCCCTTCCTGATCTGGGCGCCCCTTATAACCAGTTTATTGAAGGAGCAGTGTCAAAAATAGATTTGACATGTAAAAGGTGAGCTTTCATTAAATAATTTACTTTTGCTCACATGCATGCACTTGTGGAGTTATGTTTAACTGATTATATTTTGACACCAGAACAAATGCTTATCTGGTGAATCGCGGACAGGCGTCGCTGAACCACTGTAGTTTCAGTGGAATGAGTGTAAACCTGCATACACGTACACCCACAATTACATGACACACATTTATCAAGTGAAAAGCCAGGAAAACTGAAGAGATCTACTGGTAAGTAAAAATGAATAAGTTTAAGTTTGAGTTTAAGCAATCACTAATCCTATTGTATTTAACCTGTTGTCAATCAACAGGAAAACTACGTCAATTACAATTATTGGCGCGTTTCCACCTTTTATAATCATTGACAGAATACGATGGAAAACTCACTAGCAATGATCATGGAAGGTCAAAACGCATCAGAGTGTGTGAATGGCGGTAGTGTTCCTATGTTGATCGACGACTGATTAATCTTAATGGAATATTCATTTAAGTGTTTTTACTGAGATAGTTCCTAATAATGGACAAAATGCAAAAGAAATTTTAAACGTATCCTCATTTTTGTATTTCATTTCCGTACGAGAATTATTAAAATAAGAACAAAACTAAAGTAAGCCGTTGTGTATTAAATTTGTTTTGGCACAAACCGCCATGACACAAATACTGCAATAAACTTATATGGTAATTTTTTCTTCAAAAAACAGAATAAAAATAAAAGATTGGTATACCGTCGTCTTCTAAGTAATATGACGTTAAGGCAATATTTTTACTCATGAAATCGACTTGCCTTTAAAAAGAATGAAAATGTCTTCCAAATAAGGTAAATATAAGTAACATTTTTTATGCCTTTCCTGAGTTTCGTGTCCTCAAATTAGTGTGGGAAAATAATAACTTAAACTGAAGAAAGATGACTATACTTCGCTACGCCATCCAGCTGTAAATGAATGTTTCAATTAAAATAAATTCACATCTTCAATGAAAAACAAATTTTATTTCGTACAGTTTTGGAAACTATGAAAAAAAGCTGTACGAAATATAACTGCTAGTATTTTTTAAGACTGCATTGAGTAGAAGCTTGATGTCAATAAAAAATATATTAATCCAATTTTAACGAGATTTGATATAGAACGGCAATAATGTTCATATTCCACCGTATGCTGAAGATCATCAAAACTCTATAGACGTACCATAAACTGGTAAGAATAACAGTGCATATCTTATAAGAAAACGGGTATTTCTGGAAGAAGCTATTAAATTGACATTTAAAAAACCATTAGCGTTAGGCTTGTCTAATGTTACCACTTTAAATTGAAAAAAACATTGAGAAATGTTGACACATGCATTAAAAAATATTTTATTTACAAATTAAAAAAAGCACCATTTTTGAAAGATCGTTTGGCGAGGGATATATCAGTTATTCATGTAATATATACCTTGGCTGCGCATTTGTAAAATGGTTAAGTAACTTTATGACGACTTACGATTTTTGTTAAATGAAGTGTGCGATCTTGATAAAAAATACCAATTGCATTTTATTTACATCTTTCAGTATAAACTAAGTATTGTGTACTGTTAGTCCTTCCTTCAAGTGGAGACCTTATGACATCCCTTGTGATACAAAGTTCCAACTAACCACAGCAAATCTGACATTACATAAAACACAACGCGCTACATGGAGAAGTGATAGTGTATTGAAGATTTATTTAATTAAACTATCAATGGTTGAACGGACGGTGATGTCTATTATTAAATCATCTTTTTATTAGTACTAAATGTATATATATATATCTTTCATTTATATACATTCTGAGTTTACATAAGATTATGTGGATGGGAATTCATCTGACTCGGTTTAACTTATATGTCTTGTTTCGGCTGATTAGTAAGGATACATGCTTATGTATATTTTTGAGTTTCTGTTTGCGTATAGGTGTAACTCTCGTTGTATTGCAGAATGATGTCTGAGATTAACCAATATGTTCGCAGCGTTGGTGGTTGTGAATACGAATTTATTTCTCCGAGTATAGTCTTTTGTTTCGCCTTGTTCCTCAATTTTTATTCTGTGCCCTTGGTAACGACGTAGGGCGCGCGCATTATTGTATTGAATGCTAATATAGTTTTGAAATTTATTTTGCTATTAACAAAGGATGTGATAACGTATTTAAAGCTGTTGATTCTTTTTCAATATGTTGTCAACCCGATGAAATGCTGGTTCAGTCGGGTCCAGCGGGTATATGGACTTGCCT
>JAQBSW010004065.1:0-73822 GCA_029291075.1 Eudiplozoon nipponicum
TATCCTTCTGGTCACAACTGAACTAATTTGTTACTAGGTTCGCAAAACCTAATACATACTTGCATATATATTAGTTCTTCGCAACAAACAGTATTTAACTGTAATATATTGAATTGAATGATGTCATGCTTACCGCGAAATGTGATAACTGATATCGATGAAGGCCAGAGTGTATGGTTTAACTGGAGTAACAGGTGTTCGGAAATTGTTGTAATTCTCAATTTGGGTGAACTTTAGCATAAATTTATATCCATCAGGTTGGTATCATGTACCGACTCGGAAACCATAGTGTTAGTATCCGGTACTCATCGATTTCAAAAAAGGTATCAGTTACTAACACAATAGCCATAGTGTTAGTATCCTTTACAGACTCGGTATATATATTATATAGTGTGAGTTAGCATTGAAGTCGCATTGTCGTTGACTTTAGATTATGTTAGCTTCACTATTACAGGTTTACACATTCGTCTAGGAGATTGTACCGTCCTATTATTCCACATTCTTCTACCAAATATATAGTGGTTAAAGGGCGTAATACCGGCTCCTACTGATGAGTCGCCAGTAAGCACGAAACGAATGTGCATGAGATTATACTTTCCGTTCATGCTGCCTTTGGTTTATCCTTCTGGTCACAACTGAACTAATTTGTTACTAGGTTCGCAAAACCTAATACATACTTGCATATATATTAGTTCTTCGCAACAAACAGTATTTAACTGTAATATATTGAATTGAATGATGTCATGCTTACCGCGAAATGTGATAACTGATATCGATGAAGGCCAGAGTGTATGGTTTAACTGGAGTAACAGGTGTTCGGAAATTGTTGTAATTCTCAATTTGGGTGAACTTTAGCATAAATTTATATCCATCAGGTTGGTATCATGTACCGACTCGGAAACCATAGTGTTAGTATCCGGTACTCATCGATTTCAAAAAAGGTATCAGTTACTAACACAATAGCCATAGTGTTAGTATCCTTTACAGACTCGGTATATATATTATATAGTGTGAGTTAGCATTGAAGTCGCATTGTCGTTGACTTTAGATTATGTTAGCTTCACTATTACAGGTTTACACATTCGTCTAGGAGATTGTACCGTCCTATTATTCCACATTCTTCTACCAAATATATAGTGGTTAAAGGGCGTAATACCGGCTCCTACTGATGAGTCGCCAGTAAGCACGAAACGAATGTGCATGAGATTATACTTTCCGTTCATGCTGCCTTTGGTTTATCCTTCTGGTCACAACTGAACTAATTTGTTACTAGGTTCGCAAAACCTAATACATACTTGCATATATATTAGTTCTTCGCAACAAACAGTATTTAACTGTAATATATTGAATTGAATGATGTCATGCTTACCGCGAAATGTGATAACTGATATCGATGAAGGCCAGAGTGTATGGTTTAACTGGAGTAACAGGTGTTCGGAAATTGTTGTAATTCTCAATTTGGGTGAACTTTAGCATAAATTTATATCCATCAGGTTGGTATCATGTACCGACTCGGAAACCATAGTGTTAGTATCCGGTACTCATCGATTTCAAAAAAGGTATCAGTTACTAACACAATAGCCATAGTGTTAGTATCCTTTACAGACTCGGTATATATATTATATAGTGTGAGTTAGCATTGAAGTCGCATTGTCGTTGACTTTAGATTATGTTAGCTTCACTATTACAGGTTTACACATTCGTCTAGGAGATTGTACCGTCCTATTATTCCACATTCTTCTACCAAATATATAGTGGTTAAAGGGCGTAATACCGGCTCCTACTGATGAGTCGCCAGTAAGCACGAAACGAATGTGCATGAGATTATACTTTCCGTTCATGCTGCCTTTGGTTTATCCTTCTGGTCACAACTGAACTAATTTGTTACTAGGTTCGCAAAACCTAATACATACTTGCATATATATTAGTTCTTCGCAAGAAACTGTATTTAACAATGAAGTATTTTATGGATTATTATATTTTTCGTGCTCTTACTATATATGAAGCCTACATTTTTACAAATAATACTGATTTTTATCTTTATGACAGAAATAAATATGTCAGTTGGATATGTCATACTTCGTTTGCTCAATGCAATTAAATTATTTGACAGAAAACTAAATACACCAGTAGATGAGTTCAATTTACCACACAACTTGGCCAATGAAAAAAAGCTGTGCAGTTTACCTCTTGTAATTCAAGCAAAAATATTGATTATTTTTTGCGAAAGCAACTGGTGACTTCACTTATTAAAAAGAAGAATCAATAACTGGTGCGAGGAATGCTATATTTATTAAAACTACTTCTCGATTACTTAAGAAGTTACACTACACAATAATATAGACTTGCGAAGTTGTTTGATTTTGACGAAAATTATATATTTGGTTTAAACGACGGAGAAATGTAATACAACCTTAAAATTGAAATTTTATTTTGAAAGAAAAGAATAATTCAGATAATAATTTTCGTATATTTGTGTGACATCAGTATAGACTTAAAGGTTACTGAGGATTTTAATAATCTGTATAGTGTACTTGATGAGAGTAGGATAGAATGTAATGAATTTGTGTTGCAATAAGTTTCACTAGTTATGTAGTTGGGTATGATTAAGGCTTTTGGTTTATTATGCATTTTAGAATGTAAGTTCATTGAAAAAATCCATAATTCAAAATATATGCTCTTTGATATAATTATAAATCTTAAAACTTATTCAATATGTCGAAAATTGTCAATGCTCTAGCTCTAAAACAACAGATAAACTATATATATATATATATATATATATATATATATATATATATATATATATATATATATATATATATATATAAACTGTAAATATGATATAATAGCTGTCAACTCGATACATACATGAAAAATTAACACTTTATTTTATTTTTAAATGTACATTATGAAGTTTATTGCTACTAAATTGAACAATTTGAATAGTAAACATGCAATTGTGCAGTTGGAATATTGTAGTAAATTAGTTCTATTTGGACCAAAAGGATAAATCGAAGTCAGCATGAATGAAAGCTATAAATTAATATGCACATGCGTTTCCGCTGTTTGAATACTTTACCAATTTCAAGTTCCAAATGACCTCATCACTAGTGACTTAAAGCAATTCAAAGTATTTCGGTCTAAAGCGAACTCAAATATTATCTAAATTTTGTCGGAGTGCTAGCTTCATATATTCCAATGCCGCGTTTTGCGTACGCGGGTAGTAGCTTTGCACGGACAGTTTCACAAAGATCCGATTGATCACAATTTCCAATTTTGTTTTGTCTTTGATCGGGTTGAGTTTTTATTCGTCCCAATGGAAATGCGGTTCTATCACATCTTTGTTTACTGGCGACGTTTCGGTGCCTACTTTCCAGCACCATCCTCAGGCAACTATACACAGTACAATAATCACAATAGCAGATTTAAGCAAATGTGGTAACCTCGTTCCAAAACCATTCTATTTATATATTTTTTTGACTCAACACTAGTTTTAATCATAGAATTTGTCTCAGTAACTAAACTCAATATATAACTATTTGTAATTAGCAGACCAATCCTTACCTCAGCTATCTCAAATTCCCGGTATACATAATCTCATCTCGTATGCAGAATATTGTAGGGGAGAGAGACAGTATCGAACCTTTTCTTATTTGTTATAACTGTATTGCTACTATGTCACGGTAATCAAAATTCAAAAATGATAAAACCAAAACCTTGACTGTCATATACTGTATTTTATTTAAAGCCGGGAACTCTAATGTATACAATGGTGTATGAGGTATTGCGCACATAGTAACAAATTAGTTCAAATATGGAGCAGCAAGTTACTTAGATGGAAGGAGAGTGAATGTCATAGCGACGCTTAGGTGAAAGATTAAAGAGAGAAAGGTAGAGATAGTATGGACAACTAACGGTTTTCAAAACTAATCGTAAGCACAATGCGAAGTTAATCAACTCTTAGAAATAATTGCATAAGAATATATGCTCATATGACTAAAATAATTCATTATACCTATATACATATATATCTAAATATAATATCGTAACACCTTTATATATATATATATATATATATATATATATATATATATATTTGAAGAAGGACCATTGCTAATTGTTAAACATGAATATTTTCTATTCTTTATTATTTATTTATTACGTTAGTCACACCTTATATCAATATATAAAATACATGTCAATATGTTAAAAACATATATATATATATATATATATATATATATATATATATAAATATGATACAGTGTGAGTCCATTATCCTAATCCTATATATATATATATATATATATATATATATATATATATATATATATATATACATTAATAATATTTATTTATTACGTTATTCGCACCTTATATTAATATATAAAATACATATCAATATGTATAAAAACATTTATATAAATATAAGCAAAAGTGTGAGTCCAATATCTCTAATCATGCATATATACGTTTGCATATTTCTAATAAATTATTATTTTTCTCTTTTCTTCCAGTTTTTTTGACCAATTAATCAAATTGTATATTTATTTATTCACACCTTATATAAATATATAAAATACATATAAATATGTATAAAAACATATATATAAATATAATCTACAGTGTGAGTTGAATGTCTTGATATATATAATTATATATATATGTATATATATATATATATATATATATATATATATATATATATATATAGATATATATATATATGTGTGTATATATATTTATAATTAGGAAGACAGAACATATTAATAGCAAAGTGGATAAAGGCCATTTATTTCGTGAATACTAATCATCTCTTTATACAATTATACATATTTATACATTTTGGGTTTTCAATTGATTATGCTAGTGGTAACAAATCTGACTCGTTTTTATTTCTGTTTCTTGTTTTGGCTAGTTGGTGAGTGTGTATGCGTGTTTGCATAAGCACACAAATGGTTAATTCTCAAGCCATCAAAACAATAATGACCAGATCTCAGACATCTCATTGCAATACTGCGAGAATGACCTTTACATGCAAATACGCATACACTCTCACCAACTAGCCAAAACAAGAAACAGAAGTAAAAACGAGTCAGATTTGTTACCACTAGCATAATCAATTGAAAACCCAAAATGTATAAATATGTATGATTGTATAAGAGATGATTAGTATTCACGAAATAAATGGCCTTTATCCACTTTGTTATTAATGTGTTTCTGTATTCCTAATTATAATATATATATATATATATATATAAATATATATATATATATAATATATATATATATATATATATATATATATATATATATATATATATATATATATATATATATATATATATATATAGTATTAATAATATTTTACCATCTTAAATAAATATATAATTTAATTGGTATAAAATATTTAATGTCGTATATATATATATATATATATATATATATATATATATATAGTATATGAATAAACCTATTTATCTACAGATAGTCCTATATATATATCCGTCTATCTACCACATTTTGAGTTCCTCTTAAAAGGATACTTGATAGCTGTTAATCATGAATATATTCTCTAGGACCAACGTATTATTCATTGATTAAGATATTCACACCTTACATAAACAGATAAAATATAAGCAACAGTGTGAGTCAAATGTCTCTTATCTAATGTCCTATCTACTAACCCTTGCTAAATCTGTATACTCTCTCCTGAAACATTTTATTGAGAAAGATAAGTATATAGGAATTCATATTGGTACAAGTCATTCGCAATCAGTTTTGCATAAGCGAGGTTTTTTACTTAGGTTCCCACTTAATTCAGGTTCCGCCACCTCACGTTTTCTGACCGTAGAAAATGCTTCATTAAATATTGGGCCCAATGATTTTTCTACCGATGTTACATTCATTACAGATTTTCCTGATGTTATTTCAATTGACTCTCTAATTAGTCTAGTTAATCTGTTGCGGTTGCGTAACGCGATGCGTTTACATCCCTCCCAGTCTATTTCATGACCCTTTTCCTTCGAATGCCTAGCTAGGTCTGATCTTTGAATGTGTCCATATTTGCAGGCTGTCTTGTGTTCACCACTACGAACCTTTATATGTCGCATGGTTTCGCCTTTATACCTGAGATTACATTCTTCGCAAGGTATCGCATATACTCAATACAATAAATTACTGCAAAAATGCTTATTTACGCCTATTGTACATCGGATAAAAAATAAGCCTATGTGAATGAAGCAGAAATTGTCAGGAATCATGACTGCAATACGTCTGCAATTAGATTTTCGGCATGATCAAGTTAAGGATATCCATGTTTAATAGTACACAGACATGCGATGACTAGGCTTATTTATTTACTATGCTATCCATCTTCCAGATGTGCCATAGAGACCAAGCCAGCAGAACGTGCAAACTGTATACACGGAGAGTACTCCAACAGATGCTAACCGCACGACGGCGAAGGTTCTCTAAAGGTTATTCATAAAGAACAGACCGGTTAATAAAATATGTTTATAAATAATATCTCATGATACTCATTATATTGTGTAAATGTAAAATATAATAAAAAAATAAACTTTAATTCCAAAAATCAAAGCAAAATGATTGTTGATAGGAAAACCTGCAACGCATTTAACTATACCAAACTAACATGGTTAAACCAATGTGTTGATGCTGCAATACTAGGTGCACATTTAGTTTTTTCTCGGCCACTCCATTTGAATGTTTGAAATTCCTGAAAACGAATCATTATAAAAAAGCAAAATAATTACAATATGATCAATAAATTAAAATATACTTAAAAGAAATTCTTTTCCTCCTTTGTTTTCTGAAAACGTATTAAGGATAGAAATTGTGCTTATATAGAAGGAACAACATCTGTTACCATGAGCACGATAGAACTATTATCGAACCGACGTGCAAAACTCAGCCAAAGTGGTGGCATTCATAACACAGTTGAAAGTTCGGGTGAACCTTCACAATATTAGAAGGCAATAACGTTAATTTTTTACGAGAATATTTCATAAGTATATACAAACAATATAAAAATGTGAAGTTGCTTTTAATAAGAAAATAATACTTATAAAGTAAGCATCGCTGCAGATTCTCTATATTATGGTAGTTCCCAAGTTATTTACTGACGATATTAATAAATAAGCGTAAATATGTTACTCAATCTCCTCACCCAGTAATCTGATTTTTTTGTGAAAAAACTATAATGTTGATCATGAATGGCATAAGTTTTATAAAGAATGGGCACATATTATTTTTTTTCTACAATACGATCCGCAAAAATTAATCATTGCTCATGGATTTAAAAAAAGATGCGAAGTCACTATAATAAAAGACTGGGGATAGTTAAAAACTTAATCTAAAGATCTCTACATCAACCGCATATGCAATACATAATAAAGTGTAGCAAACCTCTTATCACAAAAAACAGCAAGAGACTTAAAATGCAACATTTAGTAAGTTAAAACATCAATTAAAGAACACAACGTCCAAAAAATACTAATTTCTATTTACAACAAAACTAAAAATAATAGACGATAAAGTTGCACCTGTGAAAAAGGGGAACATCATGTTTAACCAATAAAATAACAAATGAATAAGAATGTTACATTAGACAAGTTGCACCAACAAAAAATTAATTAAAATTGAAAAATATACACTAAAAATACAAAATT
Source organism: Eudiplozoon nipponicum (assembly GCA_029291075.1). NCBI lineage: Eukaryota > Metazoa > Platyhelminthes > Monogenea > Mazocraeidea > Diplozoidae > Eudiplozoon > Eudiplozoon nipponicum. The sequence goes on from JAQBSW010004065.1 coordinate 7,695, forward strand.
GGACCGATTAAACAAAAATAATCAACACGACAACATAAAAACGTCAACGCAAATTAAACAAACGACTAAAAATGGTACAATTTGTGATTTGCACAGAAGTAAAAGAATAAATATTAACTCAAAGTAACAAAAAGAGGCTAAATATTCTTAACCTAGTAAGCTGCGTCACAAAATATTGATAATAGCCAATCAAAGTCATATTATTAAAAATCAAAAAGTAGCGACAACTGACACAACTAATTTGATGCACCATCTAAAATAAAAACTCCACGACAGAATAATACTGAAAAAGGACAGGAGATTAAATGTACTACACTTAGCAAGTTTTGTCTTTTAAAATAGATAAAAAAACTTTATGTAAATGTCACACAAAAAAATATAGCACGAAAGAAAACATTGAACATTGCGTAAGGTGCTTCACTAAAAATGGAAAACACAATGGGAGAAGCATATAAAGCCAAACAACGACAACGCATCACAAACTTATCGACACAAAACTAAAACAAACGGCTACAAATGCAACATTTAGTAAACTGCTCAAACAAAATCAGACCTCAGATCGATAACAAAATAACCCAAAAGCAATACGAGTCGGAAACACCTAAATTTCGTAGTTTCCACCTCAAAATCTACACTAAGTACCTAACATACCGATTGAAAAGGAACCAAATAGACCGAGATTGTATCTTTTGCAAGTCAGAACAATAAAATTCGAAAACAAATCCTCGCAGATATAACAACCAATCACAGAACAGGGTGTCCAAGTCGCACCACTAATTTAGGCAACACCACGTCACAAGCATATGAATCCAAAAATTAGAAATTTACTTAATATGCTATACTTAAAATTTGCACTTGTAAAACTTGACCAAAACGCGCAAGAAGCATAACAAAAAACAGAAGATTAAAAATGCCTTATTTGGTAAATTGCACCACAAGTAAGAGGGAATCTTTACAATTATTTCAAAACAAACAAAAACTGAGGCTTATTATGCTATAGATATTAAGTTGCCAGAATAAGAATAGATTTTACCACGTCACAAAAATGTCAACTAAAAAAACATAAGATAAAACATGCTACATTTATTCAGTTTCACACCAAAAAGGAAAAGTCCCATCTGAATTATATCACGGAAAATAAATAGCAGGATATTATACATAATACATGTATTAAGGTCAGCCATTTAAAGTAGGTTACACTAAGTCACATACAAATTAACTTTACAAAAACTGCATACGAATAAATATGCTACACAGGAGATTACATCACTAAAATATGCAACTCCGCGACAAAAACCTATAAATTTCGAGGAACATTGAGAGACCCGAATTGCTACAATTGTCACGCTGCATCAACAAAAATGGAGGAAATCACGTAACAAACCAAATAAATGAAGGAAGCAACAGCAAACCTAAATGATAAAATTACTTATTTGCATAACAAAAGTAGAGCACGTGAAACCATGAACATTTAAAATAAAATTAAGATCAAGAGACAAAAATGCTTTACGTAGCATGTTCAGCGCTAAAAACTCGCAACACCAAGTCAAAAATTTATCAATCGAAATATGTAGCAAAGCTAAGCTTGATAAAATATTTAATGTTATTTTCCTAAAATGAACAATAAAACGTGAAAAAATGTATTAGAAAAAAGCAAAATTGGAATGAAATGTCTACACGAATTAAGCTTCATCAATAAAAATTGACACAACCACGTTAAGCCATACCGAACGAAAAACCAACATGAGACAGAAATTCTACACTTGGTAAATTAAAACACTGCAAATATGCTAAACCAATGCAATAAAATTGAACACTAAAACCTGAAAATATAATAATAAAAATAACAATAACAAAATTAGGCTCTCCTAATAAAATTAGACAGCAGCACGTCAAAATATTTCAAATAATAATACAAACTGAGACTAAAAATGCTATACTTAGTCAGCTGAACCATCGAAAATAGGCTTAACCAAGCTACAGCTATTTCAACCAATAATAGACGACAAGAGATTAAAACCTTATTTTAATTTACTTAAAATCACGAAATCAGCCCAGTATGACCAAATTGCATTAAAATCGCAAAACCAATTAAATTGCATCACTCATAATAGAAAAAACCGTGTCACTAACATTTGACGACAAAAACAACAAGCCAAAAAATTCCAAATTAAATTTATTGTGCCTTTAAAAATAGTACGACCAAGGCATGCTGCAAGTGACAATAGATGATAATGTTAGGTAGACGGAACATTAAAAATAAAAAAACCACGCATCAAAATCATGTGAACCTTGTACAATATAACGAGAGTATAATTGCATCCTTATAATAGGATTATGAAGCTTTAAATTAACCCAAAGAAATATAAAGAAAGATCAAAATTTTTACACTTTGTAGTTTGAACCACTGTATATAGATGACAAAATATCTCAAAGGTATCAACGCATAACAAGGAAACGTTAATACAATGCTATACAAGGAAAGTAATAACTTTAAAAAAGGAAATTCCAAATCACAACTTACCGACACAAAGAAACGTCAGGAGACTGAAAATGTTACAAGTTGTACGTTTCCACACTAAAAATAGCCAACAAGCCGTGAAATAAATATTAAGAAATAAACAGCAAAAGCCTAAAAGTGTAATACAAAGTAAGCTGGATCAACAGAATTACATTACATCGGATCATAATCACATTAACTTAAAAAAACAAAATGAGAGCAAATATGCTATATTCAACAAAATACACGCCTAAAAATAGACAAAATCTCACCATAAACATTATTTCCAAAGAACCAGAAGATATTGAAATGCCACATTTAGCAAGTTGCACCATCAAAAATGAAGGAAGACATGACAAAAAAATAAATCAATGCAATAAAAACAAAATGAAATTCAAAAATAAATTATATGTAAAGAGAAAAATAGAGAACAACGTCAAAAAATGTCAACTCAAATTAAAAATCAAGAGCCTAAAAAGAATCACTTAGCATGTTGCGTCATCAAAAGAGGCAAGAACAAATCAGAAATTTATCAATCGATACATATATATATATTGCATCAATAAAATTAAATAACTTCTCGATAAAAAATAAATCAAACAAAAAGTACGGAATGCGACTAAAATGGAGCACTTTGTAAGGTGGGCTACAGAAATTTGCCAACATCACACACTTACATATCAGCATTCATTAATCAACAAAATAATAAGATGATAATTTGTTTGCTTCAACCACTAAATTTGTGAAACATCACATCAAATACCTCTCAACTCGTACGTTAAAAAACCGCACAAATTAAGTTGCATCTTCCAAAATGCTAAACAAAATGTCATAAATATTTCTCTATAAGAATAACACAAAAATAAAAATACGAGATAATATATATTGCGCCTTTAAATTTAGATAAACCCTCGTTGCATATATATATATATATATATATATATATATATATATATTCCAAAGAAAGCAGCAAACAACTAAAAATGCAAAACTTAGCAACTTGAAGCAATGAAAATATCGAACACAACATCAAAAATATATTTATCCTAATAGCCAAAACAAGAATGAAATTAAAAATTTTGTATGTTCTCACATGAATATTGATTGTTTAAAACTTCAGACATATCATCAAAAAACCAAATCAGATTAACAATTTTGCAGTTTGTAATTTGCCTAATAAAAATAAACGACACTATGTAACAAATTTACCAAACCATAACGTGGGCTAGAGAATAAGAAGAATAACATAGCTAGTAACACCATCCAGAAAGGAAACACCAAGTAGCAAACTTACAGTACCAACAAACATCAAGAGACTGACTTTATATTTTACCTCAAACAACAGTAAATAGGAAGTTAAAGAAATGTCGACAGTACTAAAAAAAAATTAACCAGCCCTACGAGAAAAACATATCCAACAAAAAACAGGATGCGAATAAAAATGCATGCTTAATAGATTTAAAAGCGTAAAATGGGCTAAACCACTTGACAAACATAACAACTAAAATAAAATTATTCAAATGCGAAATTTATCAAATCCGTTGAGAAAAAATGGAGTAAATCACATTTCAAAATATTTAAAACATAGAAATAATAATATGCTAATATTTTGAAATTACTAATTTGCGTAAAAATAGTTGAGAGCATCACTTTACCTTCATGTTAATTCAAATATAGAATTAGACACCAATACGCTTCACTTTGTAAGTGGCGCCATTATGAAAGGCAGCAACAAAACAAAAATTTATAAATTCAAAAAGAAATGTAAACAAGATTTGCTACACTTGTATTTTACCGCAATAAAAGTGAACAACACAACGTGAAGAACATATTAACAAAATCACAAGATAGGATTAAAACGGCTACAAGAATTAAGTTACACCAATAGAAATAGACAACACTAGATAAAAAAAACATGGTAACCAAAACATACAACATGATTTAAAAAATTATACCCTTCGAAATTTTCACGCCCAGATAAACATAGAGCAGCACCAACATCATCTCAAATCATAGAAACGAAGGGTGGCTAAAAATGGAAGTCTTATTGAGTTGCACGTCAAAAATATCTTTACTCAATGTAGCAAAAAGAGGAGGGGAAAGCGAAAAATAGAACCTTAGTACGACACGAAAACATGATTAAATGTTATTATACATCACGCAGCGCTGTTATTTATTGCTTTTTTCGCCCTTTTCATGTGTGGGACAATTGATAGCACTCATAGGTTGGTAAAATCTTGAAGCACTTGCATTTCCAGTTGAACAATTTATGTTTGGAATTGAATGACGGGTTCTCACTGGTCCTTTCACTCTGAAGCCATTCATCAACTGATTGTCTGAGAACGACGTTGTAACCAGATTTTCCTATTTTTTCTGAAATTTATAGACTTCATTTCCAGTCTCATTTTCAGGGTTGACACCATACTCACAGTGAGTATGGCTCTGTATTCGGTCTTGTTCAAACGATAGAATAATACTATTTTCTTTCATCAGTTTTACTATGCTCTTTGCCTCTCTAAAACCTACGTCGCACAAGATGAGATTAGGTAAACCGGGAATTTGAGGATCATGATTAAAATTTATAAAATGTTGCCCCTTCTACGCGTTGGAAAGTGTAATTAAAATAATCGAGGTTAATCAGATTGGCGTGCATCTTAAATCATATTGTTTGCTTATACTTATTCTATAAATATCACTTTAGACTAGAGTACACATATGCGCGTATAGGCTGTTGTGTGCGTATGGGTTGATGAGGATATTTTCCTGTATACATGTGAGTATAAGAGAATATGTATTAGGACTGGATATTAGGTCATACAATAAAAATACATACATACAAGTAAAATAAATATAAATAGAACTGTCTTCAATGAGGATACCACACTTGTCAAAAGCTGTTGTTTTACTCTGAGTATAGTATTAACCCTGAAGATAATACTGAGAAAGATGTCCAGAATATTTGGAAAAAATCGGAAAATCTGGTTCCATCGTCATTTTCAGACAAGCGGATGGACGAGATCAGAGTGAAGGGAGATATAAAAATCCATCAATCAATGCCAAATATAAACTATGCACCTGGAAATGCAGAGGATTCAAAGGTGCTAAAAATTTTCTCGCACATGAAAAAGGCGGAAAAAAGCAAGCAAATACGATGCCGCAAACATAGATATATCAAATTAAATAAGCAGAAATTGAATAAAAATTATATAATAAGAAAGCTACGTGACTAAAAACTGGAAAGCGGCAAAAAATCGTCAACCCAAATTAACAGAAAAAAATGACAAAAGCTACGCTGCAAAAGCGAACGCCACATCGTAATCATATCAATTCAGTATACCAAAAGGAGACTAGAAATTGAAAAATTAGTAAGTTCCACTATTAAAGAGAGCGCTTAATCAGACTCTTTATAACTAAAATTAAAAACGTGAAAAATAATGCTACAAATAGTAAACTACACGACAAAAGAGTATAAAACCGCATGCGTAAACCTATCGACACAAATTAACCAAGGAGTTTTTGCTATTGCTAATTTAATTAAGCTACACGATCGAAAAAGGGACCAAAAAATTTAAACAATGTCAATTAAAATTAATTTTAAAACGCAAAAGATGGAGGACTACGTAGGTTGCACGACCAAATGATAAGAATTTCACATCAAAGTCATCATAACTCAAAGTGACACCAAAAGATGAAAGGCAAAATATATAGTAAATCGCACCTCTGAATAAAATGAAGTAAAATTTTTTTTAAATCTAAAAGTGCTACATTAAGGAATTTGCTGAACGAAAATCATAGAACACGTCATTGCTTTCATGTCAAGTTAAAATAACACCAGGAGGCCCCAAATAGAAATGGTAGTAGACTGTACGACCAAATGAAGAGAACGACACGAAACGATGTTCGCAAAAATGTTAAACAACAAGAAATTGCGAATTTCACACAGAGTAATTTACACGTCAAGAAATAGGAAATAAAATTCAAAATTATATCAGGTTAAAATATAAGAAAGAGACAAACCATGCGAAATTTAATTAATTAGTGGACAAAAAGAAAAGGACAACGCAAACCTATCCACCAAATGTAAACAATATAAATTGTAAATTGAGAACATATCAAGTTATGCGATCAAATAAATAGAACGCCGGATCACAATCACTTAAATTCAAAGTAAGAACAATTGACTAATAATGCAAAAGTTTTGTAATTCAACCGGCAAATATATTGAACACTACGTGGGTAGGATGTCAACTCCGATTAAAAACCATATTACAAATAACACAATACATGTTAAGCTACAAGAACTCACGATCATGACAGCTCATAGGAAAAACAGGAGGCTACAATTGGATAACTTATTAATTGACAAGACAAAATGAAGAAAACGCCACATAATGGCCATCAGAGCTTAATATGACAACAAGAGATTCAGAGCAAACAGATAGTAAATCGCACAACTGCATATAAATAACAATACCTAAAAAAATCTATTCAAATTTAAAAGAAAACTAAAAATACTAGACAAAGGAATTTGTTAAACAAACAAAAAGTAAAACCAGACATTGCGATCATGGCAAATAATAATAACATCAGTTTGCCAACAATAGAAATCTTAGTATGCTGTACGATCGAAAAAAGAGAACATCAAGAAAATAATTTTCGTATCAAAGGTTAGCAACAAGAGATTGAGAATTCCACACATTAATTTGCACGACAAAATATGGGATACCAAATGCGAAATCGTATCAATTCAGAATAACAGAAAGAGACGACACATTCGAAAATTAATAAGTAAATGGAACGAAGGAAAACGCGACAACGCAATCCTATCAACCAAAAGTAAATACGATATACTAAGAAATTGAAAATATTAAGTTACGCGATCATATTAATAGAACGGGCATCACAATCTTCTCAAGTCACATTAAGAACACTTGATTAATAATGTAATATATTTTGAGATCAAACTGCCTATAAAATGAACATCATGTCCGAAATGTGTCACTTCCAGTTAAAATCCAAATGACTAAAACACCATAAATTTTATGCTACCAGACCTCGCAATCATATTAGAATTTGGAAACTTAGTAATTTACAAGACCAAATGCAGAAAACTTCACATCTCAATCTTCGCTACTAAAAATTAAAACAAGAGCTTGAGAATGCTAATCATAGTAATTTGCACGACAAATATATATATATATATATATATATATATATATATATATATATATATATATTATAATGTAATGCCTTTTTAATACTACACAATTATATTTTAAACTTGAATTCCAGATTTGTTACCATAGCATAATCAATTGAAAACCCAGAATGTATATATATATGTATGATTGTATAGCGATGATTAGTATTCACGAAATAAATGGCCTTTATCCACTTTGTTATTAATGTGTTTTTTCTTCCTAATTAGAAATATATATAACACATGAACAATCGTACCAACCCCAAAATAGAAAAAAGTGTCTACATATGTGACAATCAGCAAATTAAAGAACAAAAGTCGAACGCGACCTTAGAATCATTTTAATCCAAGTTAACCACAAGAGGATAGAAGTGGAAAATATAGTATGTTGCACGAACAAATGTAGAGAACTTCACAACACGGTCATCAAAACTTAATTTAACAACAAGAGATTAAGAGCAAAAAGATAGTAAATCGCATCATCGCATATAAAGTACAATACGTCAAAAAAATCAATTCAAATTTAAAAAAAAACTTAAAATGCTAGGCAAAGGAATTTGCTAAACAAACAAAAATAAAAACTTGACATTGAGATCATGTCAGCTAAAAATAACATCAGGAGGCCAGAAATAGAAATTGTAGTATGCAGTACGACCAAATGAAGAGAACGACACAAAGCAATTTGCGTAACAAACGTTAACAATAAAATATTGAGAATTCCACACATTGAAGTTAACACGACAAAATATACGATAACAAAAGCAAAATCATATCAATTTAGAATAAAAGCTAAAGACTACACATGCGAAAATTAGTGGAAGAAAGAAAACGTGACAACGCAATCCTATCCACCAAAAGTAAATAAAATAAACTAAAAATTGACGACATTAAGTTGCGTGATCAAATATATGGAACATTGCATCACACTTTTACAATTCAAAGAAAGAACAATTGACTAATAATACAATTACGACCTCACAATCATGACAACCCATAATAAAAAACAGGTGGTTATAATTGGAAAACTTAGTAATTTACAAGAATTAAACGCCACATCACAATCTTCGCATTGCGGTTCTATCCTCGCTAGTCAGTTTATCGTCGTACTCTGACGATGACCATGGAAGGCCGAAACGCGTCAGTGCGTGTACCTGAAAGGTATTTTTGCTAATTTGTTCGACAACTGCTTAAATTTATTGGGATTGGTGCTTACTTCGATCTCGTAAAATTAATTTAAGTAAAAATAATTGTTACTACCAATCGCGCAATCAATGATTATTTGATTGAATCAATTATTAAAAGGGAAAGTCAACAAAAAACATAGGTATTTCGGACCAGAAAAGAAAACAGTCTACCTGAACACCCTATTTAAAGGGGATGCAGTTTCCCGAATAGCGTTATAAGTATGCACATTTAATGCAGCTAATCTACGAGTGTAATTTAAGTTTACACACTTGCTTTTATCGGCAATTTGAGATAAAGAGCCGTTAATGTCGGGATCAAATGTTATTTACCAATGTAAATGCACAAGTTGTCGATTAACTTACGTAGGCCGATCAACCAGACGGTTAATTACTCGAATTAGATAACATTGAAACTTAAACTCCTGTCTTAAATTAAATGGTAAATACACTTTGGAATTGCACAACACATTGTTGAACCCTCGAACTTATGTTCTAGAGACGTAACACCTAAGATAATTTCTAAACGCAGTAACAGAGGGGATTTAACCATATACGGAGCTTCATGGCTAAACAAATTGCAGTCGGACTTATGCAAGCAGAAGAAGCATGTTCAGGCATCGAGCTTAAACTAGAGGTGACACACACAATTGATTGGTTGTTCTTTTATCTCGCATTCTCTCCATGTTTACATTCTTCAATTTTGTTTTGCCTTTAAATTTATATATATAGAAATGTTCATTTGTAGATATTTGAGAGGAATTTGAAAAAAAACGGATCCTGTATTTGATAGAATTTCCTATAAACTGAAAATTGAAAACGTATTAAGGCGCTCAATCGAATGGAGAAAACGCCACATAACAACCTTCGCAACTCAAAGTAAGAAAATTATTTAATAATGCATGATTACATGGGTTGAAACGGCGAATATAATGAACACTATGTCGGAAATATGTCGACTCCATTTAACAACAAAACTACTAATAACACCAAGCATTTAAGATACGCGACCACAGAAATAAGACGCGCCATCACAATAATGTCAACTCATAGAACCAACTGGGGGCTAAAATTTGGAAACTTAATAATTTGCAAGACCGAGTGAGGAAAGCGCTACATCACAATCTTCAAAACTGAAATGAACAACAAGAGATTGAAAAAGCTAAAAATAATCATTTGCATGACAAAGATATATATAACACAAAATGCACAATCGTACAAATGCAAAGTAACGATAACCCTTTACAAATGCGACAAATATTGAATTAGAGGACAAAAGTAGAATACGACAACGAAATCATTGCAACTCGTAGTTCAAACAGGATGTAGGAAACGAAAATCATTTTAAAATTCATTACCATTTAAAAAGAATACTACATTACAATCTTCGCAGCTCAAATCATCATCATCATCATTGTCATGCTTGTACAAAATACAATTTACATATTACAAAAATGAACGGAAACGTAATCAAATAGACCGGAATAATTGTATTTAGTTACTCTTAATTAGTAGCCCAATTCACAATATTAAGTTCCGAGTAATGAAAGTATTTTAGTAGCCTAGTTTGGGGATTGGATATTTCCAAATTTTCTGTTAATGTTTAAAAAATTGTTTTATGCAACAAAATGTTACACAATGCTATGATCCTTATTCTGTCAAACAAGGGTAATGACAGTTAAATACTGTTTGCTGTGGAGAACTAATATTTATACAAGTATGTATTAGGTTTTGCGAACCTAGTAAAAAATAGTTCAGTTATGACCAGAAGGATAAACCAAAAACAGCATGAACAGAAAGTATAATCTCATGCACATTCGTTTCGTGCTTATTGGCAACTCATCATTAGGAGCCGGTATTACGCCCTTTAACCACAATATATTTGGTTGAAGAAGGTGGGATAATAGGACGGTGCAATCTCTTACACTAATGTGTAACCTGCAGTAGTGAAGCTAACATCATATAAAGTCTCGACAATGCAACTTCAACGCTAACTCATTCTATATAATATATATACCAAGTCTGTAAAGGATATTAACACAAGTCAGATTTAAGACAAATTAGCGTCAGAAATAGAGCTTCTTTGTGGGCTTCACTGTATCACGTCATAAACCCAACCAAATGTACAACAATAGATTAGCTATAATACAGGGAGTAATTTATACGCCAAAAATTTAATACCACATACACAGTCAGGTCAATTAAAATTGACGAAAAGGAACTATATATTCTACACATGAAAAACTTTATCAACCCATTGTGTACAAAAATCGTCCAAGTAAAAAGTTCAACGACATAAAGAAAAGAACGCCATATCACAATCGTTGCAACTCAAAGTAACGACAAGATATTAAACTGGCTTAACTTTGTGAGTTAAAAAACATAAAAACAGAACGCAAAATCCTAATGATTTCATCTCAATGGAACATCAAGTGACTAGGAATTGTAGATGGGTAAACTGCACCGCCAAATATAGCTAAAACCAGATCTGATCCTTGTCAACTAAATTTATCCAAGAAGAGTTTAAAAATACTGCACTTGGTTAGGTACACGTTCAGAATATCAATAGCGACGTCGAAATCGTTTACTAAATAATCTTATCTTCTAAAATTGAATTACCAAAAAGAGAAAACACGAAATCACATCAAAATAAATATAAGAGAATGATGTTAAAATTTGGTTCAAGTAGATGTAAAATGCAACAAATATTAAGAAGTCGAATTCACGTCAAACAATCAATAAAATGACCACGAAATTCTAATTAACAATGGAATAATTCTCCAAAAATTAAACTATAGTATCAGAAAACTTATAGACACATTAAAGCGGGAATACGAATACAATATACGTTCTGGTCAGCAGTGTAATCTAGAAAACGATTAATTCTTCTCCAACAAACATTAACAATAAGCGCATACTTTGAAAGTCTCTTTTCCCAGTAGAAATTTAGTTTTTGGAAATCAAATATGCTTACTAAGTGGATGATCGAACCACTACCAGTAGAATAAAATATTCGTTAGCATGTTTAGAATTATATTATAATGGCAAAAATATTTCGGATGCATATAGTTTTATCGATATTATCATTAAACATTTCTGACATGCTGCAGTGTTCAAAAAATTTCCATCTTATTCAAGAGACTTGCGTAATTAATCGATGTTTCCTCAAAAAACCTTTGGAGAAATACAAAAGTTGCCTATTATAGCAACCTATTTTTTAGGTCTTAGCTAGGTTATATAAGTGGATACTGAATGTTACCTATTGGTTGCAAACAGCGGTATTATTTCTTGATTTGCATTTATCTTTATTTATTGTTAATGCTAGGTACTGCTGTTCGACTCTTCTTTCGCATTTAATGAACCCATTGATAGTAAGTATCATTTATACAAATTGAGAAACGTTAAAAATTTCTGAAGCTTGCATAAGTATGGCTGTTAACTAAAATTATAACTGAAACATATATAAGTCAGATTTGCGTTCAGTAAATATAACCTATTGTAGATTGAGCTCCACATCGCAGGCGTTTTCGCAGACACATGGTTACATTAAATCACAATTATGATACTACATCTAAGATTTATAGAATAAATTTTCCTTAGTATAAACTTAACAAAGTATAAACAACGGCGACTCATCCATTAGATCGGTTTTGCCATTATTGAGTAATTGTAATTTACTGTCCAGAATTTTGCAATGAACAAGTCTCCAATCTGGGTAAATTTGCTTAATTGTCTTGAACTCAATCCCCTACGGCACTCTGTCGCTCACCGCACACAGCGTTCAGTTATATACTAACTTATGATTTTGATTAGCTCCACCTTAATACATACCTGAAATTCAATTTGCGGCAGGGTGGTACAATGTATAGAGTCGCTGACGAGGTTTCAATCAGGACAAAACAAATCTACTGGTTGCATTACCCTTGCCACCTTATAAAATTCTAACTTATTACTGCTACTATATATATATATATATATATATATATATATATATATAATGAGTTTGCCTTTTGATCTTAAGATCACAAAGGTGATCTAAATGATTCTTATTACCATCCACACAATCACAAATTGTTTAACTTTATAAAACTTCAATACAACACCACTTCCCTCAGTAGCCTGGTGTGTCCTATAGTAACTGATTGGTGGGGTCTAGTTTAAACCTTACGAATAATGAGATGCCACATAGGCTCCAATAGAAGGAAAGGCAAACCAAAAACAAAATTTTGCACATAACTGAAAATGTGTGTAGTGTTTGCCAGAGTGACGAAGTGGATAGAGTCACAGCCCTTAATTAAATGTTCACTAATTAAAGGCCCATTTGCGGCAATATTATTATTTTTACTAATAATAATAATATGTATAGTGGGATTTTTGTTAATATCAAGCTCTCAACCTTGATTTCAATAAACCAACATACAATTAATTATGTGCATTTTCAATTAAATCACAAAAGCAGTAAATTAGCTATTAATTTTCCACGAAATATTTAGGCATTAATTAAGACGTTCTTAACTATGCAGATCAATGTAAGCTAATTGATAACAGAAAAGTTATCTTTATTTAAGTTTACACAAATATTTTTTGAGACTGAAAGCTAAATATAATCAAAAATAAATATAAGGAAGAAGTTGCAATCACTAGATATTGAATTTCGGCCTAATGTTGCTAATCATCTCGTCTCAGTTGGAATACCTACTTCAATTGCGTAAAATATGTTCACTAAAGGGATCTATTTGCAATCAGTTTTTGACTTAAATAAGAGAAGCTAACAATAAATCTTATTATACGACATTGATTGCGTAGGCGATGATAACAATTAATTAACTCAAGGTTACACTTTTGATAAAAGCAACAGGCACATTATTTATATTTTAATTTGTCAGTATAGACTAAGAATTGCTTAATTTATAAAAGGCAGTATATCTAATACATCGGTTTCTTCTTTAGTGGAAACTCTTTTCTTAATGTATAAGTCTTGGACGACGACACATCTGCTTCGGAGTCTGGTCCTCTAACCATTGATTCACGGTAAATTCCGAATAGTTCGTAAAAAGGTCCAAATAAGAATGAAGCAGGTCTACCGGTTGATATGCCTTTTGTACATTATATAATGCGTAGTTTATAATGAAAAAAGTATAAATATATATATATATATATATATATATATATATATATAATCTGTTTCGTGCTTTTATCAAGATCGTGACTATCAATTAATTCATAAACCTTATTGTTGATATTTAATCTAAACCAAGTTAAATTATCGCAGTAATGAAATGATCGCCATAGTTTCATCAGTGAGTAATCAGATTAAACGCACTGTTTGGAATCTATAGGAAGGCTTTGCATATGGCATCAAGTATAACGTACTGTGCAACCAAAATATATAATGATCGATGTTCGGCCTCGTCTTTCAAAGTAGGTTCAAATTTGTATATTAAGTAGTTAGGATAAATTGTAATAAAAGGAATGCTTTGCTCCAGACAATAAAAATATTATTAAATACAATATAGTCAGAATTGAAATTATGTTCTTCACTAAATCCGAAACGAAATACAAGCCACATGAATTGTGCAAATACTTCACAATCTAATCAGTGCTATCCAAAAATCGTTTAATCGAAACACATATTTCATCTTCCGGAGTATTAAATGGGTCGTGTGATTTGATAAATGGTAAAAATTAACTTATCGCTGTTTAACAAACATAATCACAGCTCGAAGAATCGTTATCCTCTTTTCTTGTTGACTATAAATCTTTTAGAATTACTGTAATTTTGTGGCTAATTTGATTAAATAATGCAGAATTTATTGATTTTGCCAAATTTCAATTACAAAAGATAACTCGTTTGATACACATTTCTATCGGCAAATTATTTCGCATGCAAGAGCTAATAAGCTAAACATACTCAAATATAAGTTAATTCATTGTAACTTAAATCCACTCATGCAATATCTTAAGGTGGTATTCGCCTCTGAGTATGGTTTTATGTCGATGTCCAAACGAGTATTTCCACAAACAGTTTCGACGTCCTGCAAATCATTCGCCAGTGACAAAAATGTTTTAGCTTAATTAAACATTTTATAATATAGTAATAAATTTCACATTTTAATTAACTTACCTCTAGCTCGATTGCTTGAAATTTTTGTAGCTCAATCAGAGTTATTTGTTCCTATTAAAAAAGTTATATATGTGATAAACAACAACAATAATAATAATAATAATAATAATAATAATAATAATAATAATAATAATAATAATAAATAACATAATTTAGATTAAAAAAGTTTGTCTGCTTAAATAAAGCATACTTAGCCACCCACGGTTACTTTGCAAACTAAAATTTGTAGAAACGTATGATGGACTAAATAAAAATTAATAAATAATTTTCTGAAGCAAATTTTGCATACGCTTTATCACAATGCATATAATTTTACTTCAATAAATAGCAGTGTTCTGTCGCATCATTTTCACTCTTATGCTTGAAGTGTAACAATGTTTTTATTAATTTGGTGCCAAAAATTAAACAAGATCATTAAGACAACTAGAAATAACAGACGCGAATTGCAGATAATTGTGAATTGAAATACTATTGCCGGAATAGGACTTACATACATACCTGGAAATAGCAGATAAATTGACAAAGATAACTTAATAAACATGCTAAAGTAGCATAATTATACAGAGATAATTAATTTATTGTTCGTATATATATAATTTTATTTATATGCATTTTTAAAATGTTACATATAGCCAAACATGAGATATCTTTTACGAAGGAGTTTATTTAACACAAGCTAAATAGAAAAGTTCAACGATTTTGTTTGCAAGTCCCCACCATAAGAAACTATTTTCTTATTAAATACTGGAGTAATTTTTTATTAGGTGTGACGCGCCTAGTAACAGATAAGATCAGAACGATAAACCAAACCAATTTGGGACAATTGGACGCTATTTTACTTACCCAAATAAGCAGTAGGTATAGGGCTTAATACCAGCTCCTACTGAGAAATCGCCAATAAGTAAGAAACGAATGTACACATAAGAGTATACCTTTTTTGTGCCGAATTTGTTTATTCTTCTGTTCCTATTTGAAATAATTTTTTCGAGGTGCAGAACAGCTAATACGCAATTGCATAAATTTTATTTCTTCGCAAAAACGGTATCCTAATGCAGGATTATGAAAAAATGTGTATGCAAAACGAAATAATAGTTTGGAATTTTAGCTGCCGAAATTTCGTCGTTCAAACAAAAACAGAATACGAAAATTTAGAGAGGAATAAGAAGGTAAGAAAGGATAGGTAGAACCAGGCTTACCGCCAAAGATTCAATCGGTCGCATTATGAGGTTAGTCGTCTCATCGTGAGCCCGTGTATGGCTTCTTTCTGCGAGTGTAGTATGAAATTTGTGATGATGCTCAGATTTGGCGTTGTGAGTACAATGACATATTAGACTGAGAATTCCTGTAGCCATTGTCATTGAGTCGGCAGCTTTTGAACCAAAAACAGGAGAACTGATCGTTGATCGTGAAGTTAAATGCTTAACATTTCCTGCGGTATAAATAGGGCAAAATCAAATAATCATATACAATTATCATTTTAATTAAAGAGAACAAGATGTATATATATATATAAAATGGATTTGCGGTTGAACTATCAAAGTTATTCTCAATTTAATGTACAAATATAAAATTTGTCTCAACTAATATTCATACATGAATTCCATTTTTTTATTGTAAACAGTTGGCGTAGAGATATTGTACTTTATCTTGCTATTCGGTTAAAATCATCTCTTCTAATACCTACTTGAAAAATTTTGCAGTAATGAAAAAAATTTCAGTTGGCTTTTTAAAAATTGTATTAGATTTACCACAAAGAAACACGGTCGAATAATCTTCCTCTTTTGTATCTGAGAATAATTCTTGCACGGTCAACTAACTTTACTGGTTTATAAATGGACCAGCTGTAAGTTCATAATACTTTAGTCGTCTAACTAAAAGATCTAGTAGAACTCATAGTAAATGAAACCAAGATTTTTAAAATTGCCTACGAAATCGCTTTACACTTATATATAGTTTCTATTAAAATAATTCCAACGCACTTGTGCAAAAATTAAATGATTTTTCTGCATTACTTTCCTTTGTATTTATTTTGAATTGTTCCGGTTATCTGACAATTGGTCCAGATCCGCTAAATTTAATTTAACTTACATTAATGTAATTGGTTTTAAGATTTTCAAATGTTTGGTTTCGAGAATGTCCCAAGATTTATCGAGTATTTAACTATAGAGAAATAAAGTTTTCTTCGTAGCCTGCCTCATAACGCAACCAGCATAGGTTTCATTTAGTCACACTAAAGTTTTATTATGTTGAATTTCATTTCCTAATTATTTTTTTTGTTTTGTGCAGTCAAATTTCGTGTTTAATTAATTTCCATAACACTAAATAATGAAGTAGGTTAGTTATTGTAGTTAACATTACATTGAAATTATTCTAGAAACGTCCTACTAGTATATTTTATGACATTAGCTTTTATACGTAGATATTTGCATTACATCTGAGCAGATTTCAATCAAGTTTTCGGTGGAAATATTTTCTTCTCGGTTTCTATCATTCCTAGAAATGCCATTTTGATTAAAATACTTGTTTGATCCAAAACGATAATTTATTGTTTTAGTGTCTTACATTTCTCCGTTCGGAAAACGTTTATTGAAACCTACATTATGGTTAAAAAATGACAAAGCATAAAAGTTACTTGTAGCATAGTTTTATCAGATTTAACGACAATGCTTGTAGAATATTTTAATTTAACTATACAAAACATTAATTACCCTATATGCATTTAAAAATATATTTAAATTATACAGCAGCGTTTTGTCTCCATTGTTTTAACACATAAAGTATTGCGTCTTTAGCAATAAAGTGTTTAACACAATAGTAAATCTGTTGTTAAGTCCAATGTCGATGGAACAGGGCAATCCTTCCCCGCTCGGAAGCTGGACATCAAGCCTGTTTTTGGGGTAATGCGCAATCTAAAGCTGCATGGTTGCTGCACATGAAGCATATTTCCTGTGGAACACACACTTCATCCATGTAAACTGGCTGCATGTCGAATATAGTTATTATAGAAAATCACAAGATTAATTCGCAGGGAACTCCAGGACAGTTTACTTTAAACAGCAGTGCTTCCATCGACAAAGAAAGGAAGTTGATCATGATGTCTAACGTACTTTGAACAACATAGTCAAACTCCGATGGAGTTGGACTGTATAACTCCGCAAGAAATCTGTACAACATGTTTATGTCCTTTTGTACATCACAGTCTGATAGCAAAAGTCAGCTGCATATCAAGTGCAATATCTATGGAGCAGCACAATCTAACTACTAATCAAATGTACACATCCGGTGTAATACCAATGGTAATTAACTGTCTAACTCAACAAAACAGATGCAGATCAAGTCTAGTTGTTGCAACAATCAACTTTTGGAAAATAATTTTTCTAACGGTCCTCTCCAGGTCTGATGTGAATACAAGAGTATTTCCTCATAGAATTGCGCGAATAATTATGAAGAATTATGGAAGCAGCAGCCCAGCCGAAGAATTGACGACAAAACATACTTATTTATTATTTATATTATCATATATACGAGTTTTATAATAGAAAACTCCTATCAACAAATGACTAATAAAAAAATGGCACCTGGTAAAACTTTGGAAAATTTAGTGAGAATCATATCAACAAAAATGACAAATTAAACTGGTGAGTAAACCAATCGTAGTAAACTCCGAGGTAATCCACAAAATCAACCCAACTTATATGAATAACCAGTAAAATATCGAACAAGCCCAGATAGCATTAGATGAATCTCTGCCAGAATTTACATGAGAATCTAATACTTTTCTTCTAAATTTGCCAAAATTAAAGCCGACTGTTCCTTCCATGGATGTGTAAATACCATATTTGTGGTTCGACGTATATGAAGCTTCGATTCGAGAGCAAGTTTTTTTGTTATAAGACCCGATCGTTCTTATCGCCAATAGTTTAAAAAAAGTAGTTGTGTCCAATATGTTGCCAATGAGGACAAAGTCTATATAATTCTCCGAAGAACGTCCGGTTCAATGAGTCAACATAGCTTACACCTCAAACATTGATAAACAAGATTCTGTTATCTGGATGCTCAGAATTATTGTTCAACGCAAGAGGATCAGCAGAGTTTCCGAAGACAAAATAAGTCTGTGATACGTTGGCATACTTAAATATGTTGATTATAGTTACTCTTTTAGAAATTGACAACGGACAGTCTGATTACGGCCACTGACGTTTTGGTATTACCCATGTCTTGGCATTTAAACAACGTAAAAGCTACGAGCGAAAGACTTTGATAACTTTTATGATTATAGCTGACTTGTGACTTTGGTTGTAGCGAATCCTATGACAACTCTGTTTGGTTTAAACTATATTTGAAAATAGATTATGTCCATTCAAAGTCAAATTAATTCTATATGCCTTTTAAGGCCTAAGAGTATTAATTCTCTACGGCCTATATGCATCTCTCTGGTGCATGAGACAAGTCAGCTGTCCAGGTGGTGAATAGAGCTTCAAGTCACAATGACACCATATTCTCGTTCTCTGATGGCAAAGATTGTTGTGGACAGACGTTCAACTATTTTAGACTATGACCAGAATTAAACAAAGTTTACGAACCACCAAAAAAAACTATCGGAAGCGACTCGTGTAATGCAAAAATTGATAAAAGGGAGCGCCCATGAGCCATTTAAATGTTTTCGAAGCTACCATGATTTACGTTAAGATAGAGAATGGTTCGTTCGAACTGACAGCAGATTTATGGCAGTTAAACTCGCTGACCAACCCTGATTATTATCCCATGCTGTCTGTGTGAAATATTTCCCTTCAGCTAGCGTACTTGTTTAAAAGCAGAGCTTTTGACAAATAAGCTTTAGGCCCAAATTCCGCAGAACATGCACCACAAGATAATTTACAATTTATCTTGATAATATTTGGTCTGGAGAACGCAGCCAAAGTGTTTCAAAGAATGATGGTCTCCTTCGTTTTCAACTCACCATGTGCTACCTTGTACGTTGACGATGTCATTACCTAGAAAATTACCAATCAAATTTTGCTTACTTGGCTGCACGACTTGACAAAAATGTTGTACAAAAGCGATTACATTTTAATCGAGCGCCGGTGATACTGCACAATCAAAATACCCAAAGAAGCTGCATACCAAATCTAGTCTTTATTGTACTACCCAATACAATCCAGAAGGTAGCTGCAGATCCTGTTTACAGTTCGTGGTGTTGCATAGCTCAAATAAAAAATTAATCTTAACATGTGGGTCAATATTTACGAAGCAACACAATTCTTATTCGCAAGGAGGCTGCATATCTTTTCTAATGTCAATGGAAAAGGTACATACAACTTCTCAAGAAAGCTGCAAAACAAGTCTTTCGCAAGTTATACGGCACGGTTTAAATTTACACGGAAGGTGTCCGTTTTGCCGAGCCCCCGTGGTATTTCACAACCTAAATCCAGAAGGTAGCTGGTCATCAAATATGATCTCTATAGCACTAGACAGTACAATCTATAAGGTAGCTGCAGATTCAATGTACATTTCGTGTTATCGCATCGTCCAAATTAGAAATGAAGGTAAATCTGAAGACTAATGTCCATGAAGCAACAAAATCCCAATCCGCAAGGAGGCTATATATCTTGTCTCGTGTCAATGGAAAAGTTTTATCTAACCCCTCAAGAAAGCTGCATAACAAGTCTTCTGCGAGTGATACGGCACAATCTAAATTCACAAGGCAGCTGCCCATTACGCCGAGCGCCCGCGGTACTGTACGACCTAAATCCACAAGAAAGTCGCACATCATGTCTTGTCTTTATTGTGCTAAGCCATTCAATCCAGAAGGCAGCTGCAGATATGGTGTACATTTCGTGGGATTGCATCGTCCACATCAAAATTTAAGCTTAAAATGAATGCTAATGTCAATGAAGCAACACAATCCTAGTCTCTTTTTACTGGAAGAGATTTTTCTAACTCCTCATGAGAGCTGCAATACAAGTCTATTGCATGTCGTACTACACAGTGTATTTTATTTGAAGAGTAACAAAGTAATTACAAACGATAGGTGCACAACGGGTCCAGTGCCCAACTTAATGAAAAATCTATATTAAAAAAGCTGCATATGAGGTGTTTTGTCCGTGGTGTTGCACAGTACATATCCGTAAGTATGTTTTAAATCAAGTTTACATTTCGCACCCATGCAAAGTCTGAAAATACCGGGATTTATTGCATTAAGTCTAGTGATTTTAGTAATACACAGTCTAAATGCACAACAAAGCTGTAAACACCGTCTACAGTCCGTGTTATTGTAAATGCAAAATTATAAAAATCTGGACAGTTTGTGGTATCCATTGTGCAGCACGGTTTAATCGGGGAAGTAATCTTTAAATAAAGTCTAATGTCTACGGAATTGTATTGTCGCACTATACAATAAATCTGCCCAACATGTCTATTGCCCGTGGTATTGCTCAGTCTAAATCACAAAGATAGCTATAAAACGTGTGTATTACCTTTCAATCAGCCCGGTTTAATTACGCACAGAAGCTGCCAATAAAGTCTAGTGCCTTGAAAAACAAAAAGTTCAAATCCACAAGGCAGCTGTACATGAAGTATAATATTTTTGGTACCGCACAAATTTCCTCCTCAAGGATGCTAAGCATCAATCCGGTGTCCGTAGAACAAAAATTATTACTCCGCAAAGTATCGCGGCATCGATGATGTTACCAATGGTAATGCATGGAATAAATTTACACGCAGCTGTACCTTAATCAAGGTGTACTTGATACAGGACGGTCTAACGCCATAAGGAAGTTAATAACTGGTCTCTATCCTTTGATACTTTACATCCCAAATCTAAAACGCGGCTGCATATCAAGTCTAGTGTTCGCGGAGCAGCACAAATTAACTCCGCAAGAACGATGCGAATCAGATATTATGGTTGTTGTAAAGAAATATTTAATAAACAAGGCACAATAATTCTAGTTCACGTGAAACGGAGTTTTAATTCACAAGGCAACAATTCTATTTAACAAGAATTGATTGCGCGGGTGGTGGTAACAATTATTTAAATCAAGTTTGCGAGCTTGAAGTAAACACCAGTCTCACTGTATTTAACCAGACGTCGAACAACTTAACAAAACTACCGCCAGCCGCAACGCACTGACGCGTTTCGACCTTCCATGATCATCATCAGAGTACGACGGCAAACTGACTATCGAGGATTAAACCGCATTGAATATATATGGAAATCAAATTTAGATATGCGGCTCTCACCTCTAGCAGTCTCGCATACATTGAACTTGACTGGAAATGTCGGCTGCACAATTTCTATGCAGTCACGAACATTAACTGTTTGCAGCTTTCGCCACATATTCATATATAGGCAATACAATTTAACAAGAATTGATTGCGCGGGTGGTGGTAAAATCTATTTAAATCAAGTTTGCGAGCTTGAAGTAAACACCAATCCCATTGTATTTAACCAGTCGTCGAACAACATAACAAAACTACCGCCAGCCGCAACGCACTGACGCGTTTCGACCTTCCATGATCATCATCAGAGTACGACGGCAAACTGACTATCGAGGATCAAACCACCCGCGCAATCAATTATTGTTAAATTGTATTGCCTATATATGTATATGTGGCGAAAGCTGCAAACAGTTAATGTTCGTGACTGCATAGAAATTGTGCAGCCGACATTTCCAGTCAAGTTCAATGTATGCGAGACTGCTAGAGGTGAGAGCCGCATATCTAAATTTGATTTCCATATATATTCAATGCGGTTTAATCCTCGATAGTCAGTTTGCCGTCGTACTGTGATGATAATCATGGAAGGTCGAAACGCGTCAGTGCGTTGCGGCTGGCGGTAGTTTTGTTATGTTGTTCGACGACTGGTTAAATACAGTTGGATTGGTGTTTACTTCAAGCTCGCAAACTTGATTTAAATGACAATTCTATTGTCTGCAATATTGCACAAAATAATTTTTCCGAAATGCTGCACGTGAATATAGTGTCCATGGAACAGCTCATTTTAACTGTGGAAGGACGCCGCACATTATATTAAATATCTGTGGAATAGGACATTTTAAATCTGCAAGATGGTGGCCCATGAAATCTTGTGTTCGTTTAACAACATAGTTCAAATCCGCGAGATTGCTGCTCATGAAGTCCATTGTCATTTAAACAGCGCAGTCCTAATATGCAAGGAAGCTGTGCATATAGAGGCTCTAATCTTTTTAACTAATAAAAGCCCCCCGTCGTAAAGGCCATCCCCTCCTCAACGTGGTACGACGGTGTCAACCATGTCTCGATGGCCGATCGTACATGGGCTAACGGGGCTATGGCGGTGGTGTCACCAGGGCGTGGTGGATTTCCGACCGGCAATCGGATCTCCTATAAAATACCACATGAGCCCGACGACGGCACCATGACTCGGCGTGTGTTCCCCGCCACAAAAGGGTTCAACAGCCACAGGATTACATGGACTCCTGGACAGTACCCCGTACTTCCGAATGGCGAATGAGCTCTCAACAGCCACCGGCAACCATGCAACTTACTGCTGCCTCGCAGACTGCGCTTGGATGTGCAAAGGCTAGAGGTGCGTCCTCGATCAAAAAGCCGAGTGGTGAGGGGACACTACTTGTACCAAATTCCCAAGAAACTCCATGAAATGTCACAAATACCGTTTATGCTACGGCGTCCCCAGCAAGCGACGCGCTTTGTATCAGCGCGAAAACACCTATTTATTTCGGGTGTTGGAATTTTCGATGTTCCGAAATGGCTGCCAACCGCCCGGCATGGAGAGGCATAATCCGGGATTTCTATGGAGCCGGCTTATCCTCCAAAAGGAGTCAGCCGCAGTAAAGTAAAGTAAAGTAGTAATAAAAGCCCCATAGTTACAAAGACTGTATCATTGTTAGTGTCTATATGAGTCTGAAGGTTTCTACGTCTATCAAGTTCATACCTGCGACTCCCTTTACCAAGCTATCAGTGTCGTCAAAGATAAAATTAGCTTCCATGTTAATCACACATATTTATAATTATATAATCAAGTAATAATTGAAGGACTGTGTACTTTTTACACAACAGTGCACACCGAATTTTTGACCTGGATAGAAATTTGCCACGAAAACAAGAATGACTACATTACATGCTAATGGAAGGTCCCAATATGCACAAATAAGAACAGAAAATCATGTTACAGTAATAATTTGTGAAGATCAAAAATGGTAAAGTTGCTGAGAAACAGGATGCCTGCTACAAGACATCAGAGAGATTAGGCAAGGCTGGCACTAAATACATTATTCTGAATAATTCTCCATTCACCACTTCTATTTCGTCATTGCTTGCTTACTGCATTAATGGGTAGACCTGGTCTCTAAAATAGACATTTCTTGGTACTTAGTGAACAAATCTGTAAACATGGACATGAAAAATATGAATAATGTTTAACTTTGCCAGAGGAAATATCTTCCTCTACACACATCAACTTTAGTAGTTCTGGAACAGCACAATGCGAATCCACATGGATGCTGCACGTCGAGTCTAGTTTCCGTAAAAGGCATAAGTCCAAAATATGGCGGCTCATAAATCTTATATACATGGATCAGCATATTAGAAGTCCGCAAAGAATTTGCACAAGTATCATGTCAATGGTAATGCATATTCCAACTAAAGGTGGTGGTATTTGAAATACAGTATCCGTAGCATAGCACGAAAAACAGTTCCATGGTTTCTATTATTGGAGAGCAGTTTTATTTATAAGGCGCCAAAATTATTAGAAGACATGAATTCAAAAACACGGAAGTAGACTATAGCATGCAATTAAAATTATCCTCGAGGTTCAGTTAAGTATCAGACAAGATTATGTACAATCATTTGAAAAAATTTGATAACACATGCATTTTCTGTTGCACTCAAAATAGAAAGAATAATAAAAAATTAAAAATTTACACTAGCATTAACATTAATATTATGCTTATGTATTTGGTGTTACATTTTCATTCCTTCTTTGAAGAATATATATTGAATTTTTATCGAAGATATACGCATAATTAATATCAAATAAGGAAATCCCAGGTTGAATTAAAAGGTCCGACAGCAGATTTTAAAATTATTGCCATAGTAAACAGTCCCCATTGAGATTATTTATAAGCAAGCTTCTTCAGTTTATATCACGCTAATATTAATGGGTCTGCTGAAATTAGTTTGATGTGATCAATATTAACTAATTCGCTAAAGCGACAAAAGGAATTTGCAATATCATTGTTAATGATTGCAATGAAAGTAAAGGATCACAGAACCCAGGCATCAAATTAAATAAATTTAATATGAATCCGTTTAATAAACCACGATTTAATCATTTTGGAATGTAAAAATTTTGTTTATCATTAACTGGCATTAGAACTAGTGTGAATCACGCGCCACTTCTCGGATAATTACATTAACAAAACGCCATAAAATCACAATTACGGGTGTTATTAAATCCTCCTCTATATGCTAGCAATTTAACGTAAAAACCTTGAATTTTGTTCATGCCGAAGACCTGACGCAATTCTACTTTGTTATAAATTGCCGAATGTCTTTGATTTTGCAACCTGTACCTGACAGACAAAGTACGCAGAAAACAAACAGTCATAATTCGGAAAATCGGTTGTATGGATATTGACAAATAAGAAGCCCATAACTTCAGACCTTGCGACCTTGATGACGCGCGCGCACTGCTTATTCAACACACTAACAGTAGCATGAATTTTTCTGGATCTAACGGGACTTAAACATCGTCCAGTTTCATGTAAAGCATTAGACTCTAAATTACTCTAGATTAAGAATTAGTAATTAATTTTAATTTAAGAAAATAAAAGCAAGTGTGACAAACGCAGTGGACTAGTTTTGGCTGCTGAAGGAGACTTTGGCCATGGGCTCACAGAAAGATACCGCTCTGCAGCCCTGGTTGGCCGAATAACAAAAAGCAGGAAAAGCTTGAATAAATACGATCATCACAAGAAATGGGTAACCCAGTGACCTTTGATAACCCACATACAACCACGAATACTACAACAAATAGCAAACCAATACAATTTCAATCGCTTTATTACCTGAGTAGTGTTATGTGAATATGCGAAATAAAGCTAATAAAGGAAATTTTATTTCCTTATCTTAACCTATCAGTAACGCTCTTGCATATGATGTAAAAAAAGCGGATTTTGACCACGTCACTGTATCGAATGTCGGATTTCCACATATCAAAAGAAGTTCAACTAAACTGTTATTCATTAAGCCTAGGTAAAGTGTATCTTATAAAAATCAGAAAGCTGCAGACTCCGATGAGCTGCAACCGAATTTTACTATGGAAGTCAGCAACATGATTTGTATGATGTTTACTAATATTTATTATATTATATGGATTAAGAAGTTCGCGCAGTTTTTCGATGCAAGTCGAGCATCATTCCTATCTTCTAAAAAGGCAATCTTAATACGAGGGATAATCATAGAGTAAGAGCTTGACTACGTCAAGGTTAGGTCATTTTTTTCAATTAACTAGCGCGTCATCAGCACTTTCAACAATCATTTACTGGAAAAGGACAAACCAAATTCGAAGAAACACGAGCATGTATAGATAATGAATCGACCTAAAAGCAAGGACGTGAACAGATACATGCATATTGCCGTCCTACAACGGCCGATTTTAAAGAATTTATAAGTACATCTGACTCAGTGAATCAAAAATAGGACCAAAACTTTTTATCCCCACTAAACTAGTTAAAAGTATACGTTATTCTTAAACAAACGTCAAATCGCGTAAAGGTCTACTTTTAGCTATGTACGATTTTAGCTCACCAAATTTTTGTTTAACTATGTTTTAAATTCCATTATGAACTATACTCCTTCGTATGTTCAAGATGCAGGTTTAAAAGTTCTCTCCATTGTTAAATTTATAGATCTTGACTATGAATAATCTTTGTATTACTCCTCAACAACCGAGATTTGGCCTCGGTACCTTAAAATAATTAGCATTAATAGTTCTGTATTTATGTAAGAAATTCTGACTGCCTAAATACCAGATACTTTTACAAGATTACCCAACGTCCAATTCAACGCGGTGGCTTTAAATTGTAAATCTGCTCATAGGTGACAGGTTTACTTATCCTGGTAGTTTCAATTAAATTGGACAATATTGGAATTTTTACTAACAAGTAGGGTCCTGCGTGCACATAATAGTTCTCAATCGGAAACCATGCACGGTGTGGCATCAAATCTAGCTCAGTGACGACCATGATGAAAATTTTATTAGTTTCATTACCTTATCTTTAATTCTTTAGTTTTGCAGAATTAACTGTGCGGGTCAGTCTAGTTAGTGAATCATTATAGAGGAAATTATTGAGTGAACTGGGCATAAATCCAATTGTGAAGTTGTCTAGGTTGCGTCAATTATATGTTACCTAGTTAGAAATCTTTAACTGTTAAAGAAACTTCGCATTTCAAATCTATATCCTTTATAAACATTTTTGTCACAAAATATTATTTTGTAATTATTATTATTTTATTATAAGCGTTCTGAGAATTAATTTTCCAAATTCTATGTCACAATGGAGAATCTGTTACTAACGGCTATTTTGCTGATAGGGCTGATGTTAATGAAGATACAATTCAATGGTTTCGGCTTTAATGTTAGTCCATATAACTTGTGATATAATTATTAAAAGAGGTAAAACAATGTCTATTAGATGAAATTTTATTAGAGTGACAATTATTTACTGCATGCGTCATGTGAACTATAGTCTAATGCAAGTCGTTAACTTATTTTATCCCTATATGTTTGAAATATAAGCAAAAGAAAAGTTAATCATTAGTCTAATGCGAATTGTACAAAAGATCACAAAAATATGGTCATATCAAACTTTCAGAAGAATAATTTTAATGCTTTGCTATTTATTCATAAAAGTTATATAACAGAGGAAAGGACTAATTGTGTTAATTTGAGTTTCAAAAATAGAGTCATCGCAAACCGTCAGTACAGAACATCTTGGCTTGCTTAATTTTATGCCTTGCTATTAAAGCATCTATTTTAACAATCTATGTAAAATTAAAGAGCATTCCAAATGGCTTACCAATTTCAAGACGATTTAAACTGTCCGACGAAAGCGACCTTGTGCAGCCGATGTCATCGTTTGCCTCTTGCCACTGAGGCTGCTTTAATTTAAGCGTCTTATTGGTACCAACTGATTGCATCGACCCGTCCCCATTAGCAACACCAATTCCACGGATTTCTTCAGAATCATTGTAACTTTCCAGATCTTTACCATAGTCGACAGGTTCAAAATAGTGTCTGTTAGGTGTTTTGCAATCGTTTGAATCCTCTTTGCGCCAGCTCACTGAAGAACACGTTTTGTCATAAATCGGCGCTTCATTAGCTCCGGAGAATTTGGAAACTAAGAGGACGTCTCCAACTGTTGGTAAGGAAATTTGTTTTTTCAGCGTTGTTCTGATTGGAGATGTCCTTGAAAATGCTGTTGTAGTTGATGTGCTTGAGGACGTTTTCGGAAATGCGAGGTTTTCTGAATCACGAGGATTTTCTTTAGTGGCCGGGTTATTTATCGTTTTTCTTGTTTGTTCTCTTTAGGTTATTGTAATGCAGTGTTTGACCAAATGGATGATTATTAAGTGCAAACGAATTACTCTAGCACAAATTTTCAATAACTATTAGAATTCTTACCTTTTTCATTCGTTATTGAATTCTTTGTAACTTAATACGTAATTTTGATTAAATGCATTAAAATCAACTTGTAAAACTTTGTTTAACAGTTGACTGAATGAAAAGTCAATACGATAATTCACACAAAATTCAGTATAGCTATTTTTAGAATCATGAATATTTAGAAAAATAACGAAAAATTTGGATTAGATTAACATGAAGGTGAATTGTTTATTTTCAAATTCCTCGTTAGATTAATGCTACCTATTATCGAGTCAAGCAAGTTTATTCGATATATTTGGAGATTCGCTTTAGTCAAATAAAATTTCGCACTGTTATTTGTTTAACCTGACACACAATAGAACCAAAATGCTCTCAGTCAGACGTGCTGCTACGTTTAGATCAATACATAGTTGCCATCAGAGCATTACGCAAAACTGACTAGCAATCATTTAGCCGCAAATTATATAGTGCATTAAAAATAAATATGCTTTACAGTCAAAATTCTTGTTTATTTAGAGGAGCCGATCATTAATTTACAAAAATCATAAATTTACATTATTGTAATTAACTTTAGTAAACATTATTATGCGTAAGTACTATATGTATAAATAATATTTTAATGTTGCTAGAAAACGCAGCAACTTTCACAAAAAATCGTAACATAGACGGCGATTTCGGTCCCCTGCACTGTGTATCTCAATAAGTTTTTTTATCAAAAGAACAGGATAAACAAAGCTGATTTAACGATTTATGACAGCTGCTAGTCTACCACAGATAAGTAAAATTTTAAGTGCCTCATGGTTAGTGATAATATATAACGGTGTGCCCGAGTGATTAGTACGGTAATTAACATTGGCCGACCATGAGACTTCTGGTGCGCTTATTCTGGAATAACAAGTAGACATTGAAATTTCATTGATAGCATGACCGGCTGATTGTACACGTGGCTTTCTTAAACTGCACCTAAACTAACGACATCAACATTTTTTGAGTTACTCTGAAAGATGATGGTAGATGAGGTAGGACAAATAAAACTGGTTAGCTCGTAATATTTAATCTTAATTACTAATACGTAATTACCGCATAATAATGAGAAGAAAATTAATGAATAAAAAAACATTAATAATATTATTAATAATAATGAAAAAATTAATAATTTTTGAAAAATTTTGAAGATAAATATTTTTGAGGTGAATGATCAAGTTTGGATGAAGATTCCGATCTATGTGACACAGAGAAATGAGATAGTCTAGAACTATAAACAACGCAACATGTGTCAATTTAACTTTACGGCAAGAAGCCGTCTGCAATAATAAAGCATCTTTGCGGACTTTGCGGTATATTTTCATTAGGAATGACAATTAACAAAAGGTATATTCTACCAGAAAACAGAAAGATTATCGCCACTTAATTCCACTAAATATACAAATCGTAATTTTTATAACGAAGATCTAGGAATTTTGGGTGGAGATCAGCTTCGTAGACAAGAAAATTCTGTGGTACACAGTTTGATTATGATTGGCTTTAGCTGTTTCTTTCATGTACTATTCAACCACCAACTGAGTGAACAATGCTGCCAGAGCACTAAAAGGCACACATAAATCTTCACTGATTCAGCGCAATTGATGGAGCCTCATTTGTTTGTCTAATTAGGAGAACTGGTTTGTCAACTCAAAAAGTGTCCACGGATGTAAAACTTACTTATCTGCTTTTGCCAACTTATATAGACAATGACTCTAAAACAACTGTGTTCAATTACCTATAAACGTCTGAGAGATATGACTCTTAAAGGCCAAGTTTCACTCGCATATCTCCATAAGTGGTGAAATTTGGAGACGGTTACTCTAGCGTTTTTATTCTCAAATTAACATTGGCATTCATATTACCTGGTTTATGTTTACAATTACCAGGATAGGCTAACTTTCCAACCAATTTCAGATATAGTCAGTTTGCCTTCGTATTTTGATGATGATGTTGATGATGGAACCTGGGTACGTCTGCTGCAGAATCTGGTCTTCTAACCACTGAACCACCCTAGACTACAATAGGAACTCATCATTTTATGTTCAGAATTTGCCGCGTACAGGGATCGAACCTGTATACGTCTGCTTCGGAAACTCATACTCTAACCACTGAACCACCCTGTTGCAACAATAAGGATGAAACCGGTCTACTGGACAAATTGTCTTTTCTACACTATACAATAATTGATTTATGCTGACAAATGTATGTATATAATGGGTCAGTTGATTATATCGAGATATTAACCTTGATTAAAAGTCATTGCTCTCACCGCCAGCATAACCATTGTTCGTTTAATTATATAAATGCGAATGCTTGTCGACTAACTCAAAGCAACATTTTTCATACAAGCGTACATTTTGTGATTAAAACTGATGCAGTTTCCCAAGAATTTTTTTAATTATAACTGTTTATCCCTCTGCTCAATACCAAATAGTTTATCAGAAATCATATTATTATTCAAATAAATGTTAGTTTCAATTAAATTTCATTTTAATGAAACTGTTGGGCCCAAATCTGGACAAAACATAGACTGTCACCTGATGCGAATGTTTCTTCCATCTTTTCAGAATATAAATTCCAAATTTATTCGAGATCAACCATCAAACTGTACTTAATTAAACGAATAAATTGCCTTTTCTACACTATACAATTTTTAGTTTATACTGACAAATGTATGTGCATAATGGGTCAGATGTTTATATCAAGTTCGCAACCTTGATTATAGTAAATGCTATCACCGCCCGCGCAACCAATGTTCGTTTAATTATATAAATGTTCATTTCAATACCACTTCTCCATGTAGTGTGGTGTCTGTTCAGTAATGACAGATTGGGGATAGTTACTTGGAGCGTTGGGTCTAACTGGAAGCCATATGAGCTCCACCTACAATAAAAAAAGACAAACCAAGTTACATTAGTTAGTATATAACTGAAAATTTTGTGCAGTGTGCGGCAGTGTGACTCAGTGTTTAGAGCACCAGATTCCATAGCAGACGTAACCGGGTTTGAGTCCTGTCCGCGGCAAGAACGAAACCGGTCTACTGGATGAATTTACTTTTCTACACTATACAATACTTAGTTTATACTGACATATATAAGTAATTAATAGGCCAGGTGCTTATATCATGATCTCAACCTTGATTATGATAATTATCATCACCGCCTAGTAATAGGCGTCAATCAGCATTTAAATGTAGATTATATGGAATATAATATAATTTTAAAATAAATTTTTCGATATGTTTAGTGCTGCAAAAAAAAAAGTATAACTGTCTTCAGCGTTAATTCAATAATAAAAAAGTAAGATAATTATGTGAATATTCTTTTAACACATTTAAATTAGCTGAATCAAGCAAACGTGATCAGTGATTTGTATATAGTTTTGAGTGAGAATAAAAATATAACGGTTCACAGAGAATTCAATACATCCGAACGCTCTAAAAATATGTAAGTTAGCGATTAACTTCAGTGGCACCTTGTAATTTATTTGAGTGGAATCACAAAATTTACACAAAAATAACAAAAAAATGAGGAAAATTTCGGAAAAACGGCAGTAACTGCTAATTAAAACAGAGGAGGTGCTTGAAAAATTGGTACGTACAAATAGTTTTGTGATTAGTGCTCATATAATTTATTTAACTATTTACGCAACATGTGACATTTGTGAGTGTTTGCTTTGAACATACTGTATGTTGTCTCAGCTTTGACTTCAATATTTTGAGTTTTTTGTTTAACTCACTCAGACCGTGTGCGCCCCTGGCGAGAAGCCTACGCCTGACGACTTATACGAAGCCGTCTACAGATCATGTACTATGTCATGTTTGTGGAGGTTTAGCCCATCGCGCTAAATGCGCTCAAATGTGAACCACACGCTTAGCTACGCAATCGCTTAAGCAGGAAGCCAAGATTATATTTTAAGATTAGACATATGCTGTAGTGAACAATTTTGACGCTAAGATCACTCAAATTGGTGTATTTAACCTTGATGTGAATATAAATGGATTTCGTTATAGACACTCAAGTACTACGAGAAAGCTTTTAGTAGCATAACAGACACAGGAATTAAGAACTAGTACAGAATTATTACGTAAGTTTATTTTACTTAGGGAATGCG
Organism: Eudiplozoon nipponicum; assembly: GCA_029291075.1. NCBI lineage: Eukaryota > Metazoa > Platyhelminthes > Monogenea > Mazocraeidea > Diplozoidae > Eudiplozoon > Eudiplozoon nipponicum. The sequence goes on from JAQBSW010004065.1 coordinate 40,503, forward strand.
TTTTAAACGGGCAAACGCCTATAAATCATTTGATAAGATAGACAAAGTGGTGTCCAAAAACTATGGCTTCCGTCTATAGTCTGGAGTGACTGGTTCTTATTATATCAAGACTGATAAGTAACTTATCCAGACAATTATTGTCAATTATGCCACGCCTAGATGAAGCCGCATAAACGATCAAATTCTCATCGATGAACATAAATCCCTGGACACGGCAAATTGTGCAATGAAATTGATAATTTCTCGATGAGGAAAAATCAGGTCTACTGGATGAATTTTCCTTGCCACAACACTCAATGTTAAGTTTATTTTGGCAAACTACAGATAATCAATAAATTTTCATAAAAACTAGAATTCAATTCCACTTTCTCCGATGAAATGTTGACTATTCCACAATCACACATCGCACGTGACTATTTAGAATATTAGATCGAACGAGATTGCAAATAGGCTAAACCTTAAAGGCAGTCTAGCCAAAAAGAAGATAGTATATAATTGAACATTGCTTGTAGCATACAGTGATGGTGGCGTGGTGAATAACTGCAAGGCTACAGGGCATATCAGCAGCGGTCCAAGCCACGGTCGTGGAAAACTCTAACATGTGTGTGGTGATTTCTCAAAAATAACGAAACCGATCTAATTGATCATTCTTTGAATTAAGTTTGCGAGCTTGAAGTAAACACCAATCCCATTGTATTTAACCAGGGATTGGTGTTTACTTAAAGCGCGCAAACTTGATTTAAAGAATTGTTACCACCATCCGCGCAATAAATTATTGTTTACTTGATCATTTACTTAGCTACCATATGAAATAGTTAGATTTTACTAAAAAAAAGTATAATAAAAATTTTGCTATTTATTCCGCAAATACAAATAGTTCATATAAAAAATATTAATAAATTCAGATTAGCCTAGAGCTTGGAGTGCTCCATTGTAATGCAACTATACAAACATATGGTTTTCGTCGGCACAATCCTGCACATTTTCTATATTTTGTGTTGGTTCATAAATAGAGAATCATACACAAACGCATATTGTGCGGGAAAATTGAAAAGCGTTTTGATGGCATATATATATATATATATATATATATATATATATATATATATATATATAAACTTGATACCATTCCTATTATATATATATATATATATATATATTGTTGATCAAAATCGCTTATTTTTCGTCATTTTAGACTTAAATTATAATGATTCTTTTGCATATTTACCCACCCACACGTAAATATGCTTAATTGTAGTAAATTAATATAATATAATAAGAGAAATGATGTGATATTTTATATTTATTAAAATTAAAATACTCTTTATTTGTTGAAAATTTATGCGTATATGATTCAATAAAAGCCATAGAATTAGTAGCATTAGCAGCAATATTGTCAACTTTAGTAGTAGATTTAAAAGTAGCGGAATAAGAAATTGAAGTATTATTGAAAGAAATGGTATAAGTAGAAGTAAAAATCGTAATAGTAGTAGCAGTTGCAGCAGTAGTAGTATTACTAGTATTAGTAGTAGAAATAGTTGTGGTGGGAATGGTGGTATCTGTAATAGTAGCGAAAGTAGTAATGTTAGTATTAGTTGTTGTTGTTGTTGTAGAAGCAGTAGTAGTATTAGTATTATTTTTAGTAGCATTATTAGAATTAATAATAGTTGTATTACTAGTAGTAGTAGGTTTTGTAATAGCATTTGTAGTCGTAGTAGTTGTAATAATAGTAGTAGAACTAATAGTAGTAATAGTAGTAGTAGTATAATTAGAAATAATATCAGTTGCAGTATGCTATATTTCGTAGCCGAAGATGGAGATGCATGAGTAAAATTTAAACAAAAAGTAGTAGAATTTGTAATAGTAATAGTATTTGAAGTAGCAAGATTAAAAAAAGTGTGAGAGATACATTGAGAAACCTACGTTTCTGAAACATTATGAATAGACGATATATGCGAAGGACGTTGGCAATTAATATCTTTACTGTTGACGATTTCCAGATTTTGATAAGTTATCTTCTTGTCCTGCTTTATGCCAGTTGGTGATTCAAGTGGTTTGTAGGCGATGTGTTTAAACTGTCTCCAGCCTATCGCATCCACACAATCATAGCCGACTGACCGGACACAATGTTGTGGTGGTAGGGTTTCACCTTGGATGATTTTAACTGGGCAGGTCATTGATGACAACGAGTGATCAGTTTGTTTTTGCTCATATAATAATGTATTAACCATTTGATTATTTGTATTGCTTGTTACCTGTGATGTAGACGGTAATCTATTTTCTTGTGGGCGTGCTGAAATATGGAGAGTTCCGTTGGTCTTGTACTGGTCGTCTTTCATCTCTGCTTCTAAAAATTGCTTGCAATTGGGTTGTTCTGGGTTGCTAAGTTTAGACTGCATAGTATTTCTACTTTCTGGTATTCAATGAAATCTGTTAGAAACACGTTATTTCTAACCAGTCAAAGGAGCGCACATTTAGTTTTACGCTCAAACGTCCATAAAGTTTAATTCTGAAAATTTCCCTTGAAAAAATGAGATCGTAGAATGTATTTTTAATGCAATTGATATTGTCATGATTAAACTACGAACCTTGTAATTAAATTTGCCATAAAATTCACACATAAAATATACATTCGGCGGTATTTTTACATATTTTGAAATAGAGTCTGTGAAAATAGATGATGTTTCTAATTATGTTTATAATTATAATAATGTTTATAATTATATACACAGTGAATGCCAAGAAATCTATCTCATAAATTCGATAGCAAGATATTGACTAACATGTTAATTCGAATTGCGGTCAACTGACGACCTTCATTGCGTTGAACGATATCCATAGATGTAAACTCACATTGTAATTCAAACTGAAATCCGCGTTTATCTACTCTTCTTAGTTGTTTCTGCTTATATCTGTTTCCACCGACTGATTCGTAAATTTTATTTTCCTATAACATAGTTTAATAAAAAAAATATCGATTAAAAAAATATAACCGTGATGAATATAAAAATTCTTTTGAAATGCGAGTTTTAATAAAATTCATAGTACCCTTCCTGTGTGCAAAAAAAGAGAAATTTTATCATATAAAAGAAACATTTCTTTTGCATAATCTCCTCAAGTATCTACTAATAAACATATCTTTATATATAGATTGGAAGGCAAAACAAGATAGAAATATGTAAACAAAGAGTGAGTGTGAAAATACGGAAACCAATCAAATTGCGTGCGTCACATCCAGTTCAAGCTCAATGCCTGAACATGCTTCTCTTGCTTGCATAAATCCGGCTGCAATTTCTTTATCCATAAGGCTTCATATGTGGCTAGCTCCCTTTTGTCATTGCATTTAGTAATTATTTTGAATGCTACGTCTGCAAAAGATACGTGTGATATTTCGACGAAATGTTGCGCAATTAAAACAGGCGTTTAATTTACAATGTTCTCTCATTCGAGTAATTAACCGTCTGGTCGAATATAAAAATTGTTTTCTAAATTGATTCAGCTGTAAAATTCATACCGAGGAAATGTAAAATGAAGTAATCCAAAATTTTATGTCGATCACATTAATCTTCTTCATAAATAAATTTAATTACTTTTAGCAATTTAAATATCAATATTTCACCAAATATACACAATTTACTTCATGCATGTTGGCTGATATTCATTGGTTGTTGGAGGATATCTGGAATAAATAGGATACCAAAAGTTGTATGAACTAACATTCGAATAAAGATTCGCAACAAAATTACGTTTAACTTAAAATAAGCTAATGATACTTATAAAAGAATTCATTAATCTCCACCCAGTCGTGTTTTATATGTAAATTACCATTACATTTACTATAATCAAGGTTGCGAACTTGATATAAACACCTTGATTATGGAAAATGTTATCACCATCTGCAAAACAAATATTCGTTTAACTACCACTATATGTTTGTATAATGCCTTCCAAATGTCTACGAAAATCATTAGAATGCAACGAATATCAACTGATAAATTTATGAGAAGAACGTCCAAATTTATTTTCAACAGGTACATTGTGGTTCTCATAGAAAAAAACAATATAGCACCTTCTTAACTAGGTGTTTATAAGCCTCTATAAATTTTTTGCTTAACAACATTGCACATCAAATCATGTCATTTTTGTTTATAAATTGCTAAAAAAAACTAAATATCGTATAAGATTTCAAAGACGGTCCATCTGAAAAACCACTGTCTCACAACAATTTAATAGCAAGCAAATGATCAGGGAGAAATCGAGCGTATAAGAATTTGGGTTCCATATCAAACTCTAATACTTTACTTTGTTGTCACTTCATGGACATCTCGCATCACCCTTATATATATATATATATATATATATATATATATATATATATATATATATATATATACCTCCATTGTCCTCGAAAATTACACCGCAATTAATTGAAAGAAAATAATCTATATTTTATATACAATCTGGGTTTAAATTTGATTATGCAGCTGGCAACTAATGCGATTTTCTGCTTAACTTTTTTTTTAGATTTTGACTGTTTTACGGTGTATCTGCGTTTGTGTCTGTGTGCGTTACTGTGCACGTGTGGGGATCATTCTTGTTGTATTGCAGAATGATTTCTTAGATCTCACCATTCTTGTATTGACCAATTGAGAGATTCCTAAATTTTCTGTTTGTTGGCTATTACCTATATGAATGTTTTTGTCCCGAATTTCGTCTTCCGTTTCGCAGAATTTTCGAATTGAATTTTGATAGCTCATAGTGTTGAGAAATGTCTGTCGCCATTAACCTTGACAGTAATGTTGTTTGTGCAACCGGTTGGTATTCAACAGTTTGTTGTCAATCCGATTGAATGTTTTTTAAAGCCTCTCTAGTGGCTGTTTATGTTTAACTGGATGTTAGTAAATTGATGTTTGCCTTTGTGGTTCTTGGTTATTTGATTAAAATATTATGTTGGTGAACATTTTGAGTGTTTATGCCGGGCGTTTGTTGTTTTATGTTAAGATCCTCATATAGATATATTATAACTTTTCGGATTTTGCTTTGTTTAGAATTGACAAAAATGTAAAATTGGATGGGTTTCCAATTTAAAATATATGATCAAAATTATCTGATTTTCCTGAGGGTGCTACGACTTTTTAATAAATTTTTTGGTAAATGTTATTAGATTCCGCTTATAAATTCCTTCTAAATACGTCCATTATATGTGCTACCTCACATACATGACAATTTGTTGATTTTGAATAATTTGGATAGAATCGGCAAATGAACTTTTGTATCCAACCTCATGATTCTTTGTGAGCTGAATGTGATACTAATTTTTAAACTGGAAAAATTCTCCTTAGTGATTCGATTAAACCGATGTACAAATATTGAGGCAGGTAGGTTGGCTCTAGGTTTTAAGTTTAGGAAGACCCGCTTGACGGAATCCTCTATAGTACATATCTGACGTGGTCTGATATTGACATCTATTAACCGTACTGGGTAGTTGTTCATTACCGAAATTTTCATCAGGCGAGCTACCTCTACCTCAATCTCGTGTTCAGAACCCACTTTCCTGATTTTGTTTGCAAGGCTACTAACTAGGTTTCTTTTGTTAGATTTTGGCGCACTGCTGTTACAATGAATGGATCGCCCAGTGGAAGTAGAATTCCTATTCATTGTCGGTGTCAAATCACTATTTTCTTTGAGAATGATTCTGTTGTCTAAGAAGGGGAAAATGTTGTCTTCTTCATCTCGAAAGTGAATTTGATGTCTGAATCGGCTCAATTGACTTGCTTGAGTAATTATATTTTATATGCTGCGCCTGACAAGAACAATAATATATCATCTAAACAACTTTTGTTGGGTGCGCACAGGCCATTTATGTTTTTAGGCTCGTTTGTTAAAATGGCGCATGTGTACATCAACAGGAAAGGTCTATTGCAGCTTCCTAAAGCTACACAATTGAACTAACGGTAATATTTTTATTTTCAAATTTAAATTGCACGTTTTTAGTACATGCTATTTTGAGGTATTTGAGAACATTAGCAACAAACTGAAGAAGAAAAAATATCTGCACTAACGGCATCAATTGCATCGTTAAAAGAAGCAGAAATTTCAATAAAAGTGTGGCATTCAACACTGCTGCCCGCAAAGCCTGTGCAGCTACGACAAGAAAGAAGAAAATAGAGGAACAAGGCGAAATGATAGATGACATTCGAGGAAAAACATTCGTAAACATAACAGCCAATAACGCCAATAGTTGGTTAAAACGCAATCTATCAATAAAAGAATGGCCAGATCGCAGGCATCAATCTGTTATACAAGGTTAACGACCCCTAAACATACACAGACACACAAACAGGCAAATACGCAAATGCACATATAAATCAGACAAAATAAGAAATTAGGCGGATGGTACTAATTTTATCTGGATTAACTATTTTGGCAGCTGATGATGGATTCTTTTGATTAGTTGCTTTTAAGTGCTTCCATAGCAAGTGTTACCGCTCATTAAAAAAAAATTTTTAAATAATGGATTTTATAATAACAGGCAGTTGATTTTTAGCGATTAAAAAATTACTCTCGATGTCTTGAATGGAATGTGTACCTTAAAACTGAGAAAGTTTATTCTCGTGATTCGGTTTATTCTCCTACTTGTAATGGGCCATATATATATATATATATATATATATATATATATATATATATATATTTATAATATATATATATATATAAACAACACATATAAATATTAATGGATATCTGTTTAACTCAAGTTGGCAAACTTAATTAAAATAATTTTTTCGACAGCCGTGTAATAAATTATTGCTTGATTGTATAAATCTTTAAATCAAGTTTGATTTCTTGGACAGATCGACAATCCTTTTTCATCTGAGCAGTCACAACACACAGGAAAGCTTTCATCGGTCCGCTTCGACATTAAGTGCTAAGCATTTTAGCACTATGTCAATTTGATTAAAGAGGATCAAACACTGATTGATATATAATTCATTGGAAATTATATATTTGTCTTTCAACTCCAGTATTCTCGCATAGATTTTGTGTGACGGGAAATGTCTGCACAATGACTATTTGGTCAACAAATCGTTTTCGCATTCCAAATAAGCAACTAGTCTGTTTAGCAATAACATTCTTGTAATTTATTCGTTTCCGTTTTTTATAAACGAATGAGAAGCGGCAATAGACTTAAAAATATTGGTAATCATATTATAGAATGATAGACAAAACCAACGAAGAAAAACAGAACCAAGTAGAAAATAACGCAAACTAAAAATGTAAAAAATGAACAAAATGAAAGTGTGGCATAATCAATTATAGAAGAGAATTTATTGTAACGGATAAAAAAACTGATGTTTAGCACTGCATTTATTAGCTACCCACTACGTTAGTGACTTTTGACAAAAGCCAGTTTGGATGAGAACACACGCTTTCTTATTGATCATTTTACTTGCCCAAATATATCCGAAATATATCTGCATCTGTTACGATAATGAAACTTAAGTGAGTAAAGCTATATGCAAATATAAACTTTTATTAACATCCAATCAGAAGTAAATTTTGAAAGGGTCCGGTTAGTTTGGCCAACTTGTCAATAGGCCAATACCACGAACTTAAATTTTAGGAAAATTAGCCAATTGGTACATCAAACCGGAAATCGCGAAAAATTGCATGAAGGCACGAATAAATAAATAGCGATTAGATATTTTCGCACAGAGAACTCCAGTAAAGATTTAACTATATTATATTTAAATTTCTTAAAGTTTTCCTCCTAGACAACTAGAAGACAGAGAAAGCCTCGGGCAAGGCACAGTTCGGAAGATGGTGATAATGATGTCCTTTACTTTCCCCAACGGTAAAGCATTTTAGCCAGGTGAATAATGACATAGATCAGCCAAATAGTCCTTAACTCCTTCTACCAGTTGGGCAGCGAAAAGATGCATATTCACACTTCACGAAAGATTGCTCACGGCCCGTCTGTCATCGAATTGCATATCCTAAGATATCATTTTAAGACTTTTATGAAAATTCATTCGAGGCAAAGTCAAAAATTTTTTCACGCCTAATTAGTCTCCTACGTAAGGGTTAATTAAAATGGCAATAGGAAGGAGAAACCAGATAAGAGCGCAAATTTGAATTAATTGGAAACAAATAAGAATTTCAAAGCCTAACATGACAACTATAGGTTAAAATATTTCTTAATAAGTGTACCGAATAGATGTTGAATAGATGTAATTTTGACTTTGTATCGGAAAGAGGAATATCGTTTTGAGGACAAGAATATACATAGTTAGAGGCAAACATTCGAGCAATTTGTAAAATGTAGGGCGCAGATTCTTCAAGAAATATAAAAGTTGGTACTTGAGTTATCCTAAAACAACGTGAGGTCCGATTACCCTAGCTGCGCCTATATTTAAAGAAATATTCGAAAAACCAGGAATATATAAATATAAAATGTATTTTTGATTGGTATAATGACAACCATGAAAATTTCATAATTAAATTCAAGCAAGAACGTAGCATGAAACTTTTGCTCATACGAGCTCTATTTTTATAGTCGCTTTTCCAACATTTCGTAATATTAATTCCGTTTTAAAGCACATAAAATCAGTCCACATCACATCATTCGTAACTATAATATATAATATATAACATATTATTGTTCACAAAGAACATAATATATGCTGTAATATATCAAGTAGTGCGAACTTACTAATATATAGATACATATATGATCATAATGATATGTCAAATTTAGCATGCAAAAAGTCTAATCTCATGTAAATTATGTCTTAGAATTATCATTAGTCTTTAGGTAGAAACCCGTAGCAGGCTGCAAACCCAAAGTTTATTTGATGAAGAATTGTGGATCAGTTGATCGAAACAACCTACAATACAATTTTTATTAAAGGAGTAATTATATAGACCTTAGTAATGTGATTTAAAATTCAACCCTTAAAATATAATAATAATACCTCAAATTATTATTTTGACGATAAGCTAAATTTCACCAAAGGTAAGAATAACAGCCGTTCTAACAACATTTAACTCTAAAATAACCTTCAACTACGTCTCGAACAAAAAAGTACTCCATTTTCATTGTGATTATGACGTCATTCCGTGAAAACAGTTATGCTTATATATTTCTAGTTTGGAGAAAATATTTTTTATTAAGTATTATATATTGTATAACTCATACTGGACAAGAAACAAATAAGATTTGTCCCACATAAATAGATAATATTTAAAATGGGCTTGGATCGTAGTATTTTATCATACAGATGAGTACTCTGTAATCACACAGAGCATGTGTATATTGTGTTATTTCATTTTTCACGCTGACTTTTGAATATCCTTATAATCCAATTTGATAAACCTGATACTAGGTATGTAGAACCTTATAAATAGATGCGTAAATCGTTTATTTAAATTCGAATCAAGACAGAATAAGACGTAATGTGTTCCTTATATTGAATTAATAAACAGGTTTCTATGTCATTGCACGGAAAAATTAATCTCAATTACATCATCAACTTTATATGTTGTTTTTGAAGTTTTCCAGCACACGTTGATAGTTATCTAGTAAGTGCGGAATCAGACACAATTGGAATTACATCATATGTTTAACCATAACTTCTAGATTTTACAAACTACAAGATTCGTTTGTTACATAGAATTAACTTAAGTTATGAGCTCATTGTTTAAGAGATAATCAAAAAGAGATTGCACGCATCATTTTAATAAAAATTATGCTGAATTCTCATCAATACTCGCTGGACCTCACCGCTAGCGTGAAGGCGTTCAGGCTTGTACAATTCATGAGGCCATACAGGTGAGAATCCAGCCCCGTTAGAGCTTTTCTCACACAAAATGTCGATGAGGAGAATTGTGACTTACAGAGCCTGAAACACCCACGCCCCCATCTCTAGGATTTAATGACAAATTGTTCTTGTGTAACCCCCACATAAGTATAAAATCCATGGTAATGTGAAAATGAAGCAATAATGTGTTATACTTAAATAACGTATTTTGGTAATACTATAATTAAATTTCCCCTTTGAATTCCTGAATTTAATAGTTTTCTGGTTTAAAAGTTAAGTAAATGTATTAGCACATAATGTCCGCATTGATGAAATATTTAGTGGTGCATTGATTAGGTTTTAAAAAAATTTGAATACCAAAGGTATTCAAAAGAACACGATCTTAATATCGCAGAAAATGATAAGCAAAACAAAGAAAACAATATATAAACAGAATAAATTGTATAAATTAATCTAAAAATGTGCATTCTTTAGTGCGTAAAAACAGAGTAACAAAGTAAGCAATTATTGATTGCGCTTGATGCGATACAAATTATTCAGAATAAATTTATGGACGTGAGAAGAACAACAGTTAACTCTTTTAAAGTCACACAACATAGTCAACCTACCGTCTGTACGTGAGACTGAAGTTCAATTTGATATTTTGCACAACTGGATAAGTAAAGTTGAATTGATGCTTATCTCGCGTTCACAAAATTATCTAAAAAGACTCAACAGCTTAATGCAAAATAATAAGCTAATATTCGAGAGTTTGAGCGAAAATTAGCAAAATGTGCGTGAGTTCTTTTATAAATGAACAGCATGACTTTAAATTCTCGTATGTATTGCAGGTATATACACACAAATATCTCCATTATCTTGGCATTTCTTATTGATTTTTCTTTCTTAGTATTTGCATTCAACTCCGGTAAAAAAGTGCAGAATGCACATGTTGTAGCTACTCTACTTTATAAGAAAAAAGGTCAAATTTGAATGTCACTCCTGGCCTGTTATGCCAGGATGTGTCCTTCACAACGTGTAAAACGATCAACAACTAAAAAAAGAAATGAGATTTCTGTCTGACGAGGATTTTGTTGCAACATTGATTCTTTAACACTTGGTTAAATCTCATGTCAAGCGATGAAAATTTACAGAATTACATAGAAAATGTGCAGTGGATTAGGCTCTTACCTAAACCTAAATAGTACGAGAATGCACAAAGCATGGTCTACTTTTATTTTTAAGAAATCCATACTATATAAGAAAGACAATTAATTAAAACTTACAGTTTTAAAATGAAATTAGAGTATGTTGCTGTCCTCAAAAACCAACCAAATTCAACATTAAAGACGCAAATTGTTGCTAAATATTTAATTATGAATCAGTAAGTTGAATTATTGTCTGATCAATCACGCTAAACAGTTTGATGTTATTAAAAGTACATTCTGCCGAAGTATTGGAAGAAAAGGTATTTTACTATGGGTGCCTAATAATCAATGATTGCGGTAGTGGATAAAAGCCACAGTATGTTAGCTACTTCTCGCCTTGTTAATTTAAAAATCAATTTTTCTGTAAAATGTATATTCAATTTTCCGTAATCCCCTGATACTTTCACCGTAATGAATGCGTGACATGTCAAAAAAAGCATCTTTTCATATTTCACTGCAGTTCACAAATATTTGGTCATTCTTTCTGAATGCCAGCTTTTATGAAATTCGTACTACTAATCCCATGTTAAGTGATAAAACGGCGATAGAAGTAAAGGATTGGACAATCTCTAAATTAATATTTTCTGCTAGATTCAGCATTATGTTGGCTTCGCTTTCCGGAACTATATTAATATGTTCATTTGTTGATATTTGAGGAAAACATGAGAAAAATATAATAATATTATCTCAAAAAATCTCTTTATTTTTTTACATGATAATCGTGCATTAGTGCAGCTAGACTTAGAACTTACAATTTTGTTTAATCTGTGCTAAATGATAGCCCATATTTTATTTCTATATAATAAGCTAACCGTTATAGTTGTAGCAATGAAACAAGACTTATGTGTATTTCTAGTGCTAAAGGGTAGAATGATTATATTTTATTTAACCTAATTGAACTCAAATTTTAATTATTAACTAAATAGGCAATTAATAAATAAAAAATGAATATTAGGCTACCTCAAGTACATATCTTAAAAGAATTCTGATTGGGATAGAATAGTCCAATAGGAATTCGACTTTATAGATTATTATAACATGGCCGATGTTAAAGTAAAGTACTTTATGTTAATTTTAATAGCAAGAAATATATTTCAGCGTTAAACTGTACAGCATGTCTGATGTCCGGCCGTCCCCATTGTCACGTAGTAGGTTCTGTATTTATATTGAACTCTACGATAATCATCTTGTTCTTTCTATTTCATTTGTTATGTTTTATGCAAATTAGACCTCAAAATATCTGCACTTGGGTGAAATGTATTTTTTTTATCTCTCCACGTAGCACCGGCGTCCCACGGCATTTAAGCTGGTGTGTAATTTTTCGTTAAGTATTTATTATGAATTTACGATTTTAATTGAGAAAATATCGTGTGTGGCATCATACATTTATTAGAACTCAGGTAAGTAGAACACAGTTAAATAGGCCATTCAATGGCCTGTATATGAAGAGTTACTATAAGGATGAAACCGGTCTACTGCACGAATAACAATTTTAACATTTTACCATGATCAGTTTATACTGACCAATGCAAATTTAAAGCGATTAGAGTTTATTAAGAGCTCGAAATCCTGAAAGAAAACATTATTTTCAATGCCCACAAAATCAATTATTGTTTAATTACAAAAATTTTAAATTCATTCCCATATTCCCAGGTGACGTGTTTCCTCTTATATAAAAACAATAGAAATGCCATATAGGCTAAAATTGACGGAAAAGTTAATTAAGCAACATTAACTAGTTATTATTTTAACTCAAGGCTTCGAGCTCGATATAAAACCAATCCTGTTTTGTTCATATAAAAAACCCTTCAGTTATTGTCCAGAAATTTGCGTAGTCGGGGCTCGAACGAGGGCACGTCTGCTTTGGATTTTTTGACTCTAACCAATTAGCCAACTTGCGGAAATTATTTAACATTACTTGAATAATACACAAATGCTTAGTTTATAATAAATAATGTATATATAATGAGAATTGTATTTATATTATGCTCGCCGATTTTAAGTTTAAAATTGTTATCACCCAACGCACAATCAATTATCGCTTAATTATTGAAATGTTCGACCCAATACCCCTTTCACAGATAACGTGGCGTGTGTTTCATATTTAAAGTTTGTGTGTGGCTAATTGGAAATTTATATCTAAACAGAAGTCATATGGGATAAATCTGGAGGAAGGGCTAGGCAAAAACATTAGTTTGATATTTATTAAAATCAAGTTTACAAGCTGAATATAATTACTAATTCTATTACACATACACTGTGTCCGTATATACTAAGCATCGTATAAATAAGAGAAGGCTATTCATAGTGTAGACCTGTTTTAGTCTTATTAACAACGCTTCAAGTACAATCCAGCAACTGCCGCAAGGTGGCTCAGTAGTTCGTGTAACAGACTCCAAAGTAGACGTGCTCAGGTTGGAGCACTCACTGCAGCAATTTCACGACAGCATTTCAAAATGTTCAAATAAGGACGAAATTTGCCTACTGGATGAATTGCCTTTTCTACACTTTACGATGACTTTTTATACTTAAAAATGTTATTATGAGGAACGGGTTTTTTTATCAAGCTCAGATCACTGTATAAAAAAGCTATCACCACTCGCGCACTAATTTATCGTATTATTATTTCGTAACTGTTCAATTCAATAACATTAGTTAGTATACGAATGAAAATTGTATGTAGCGTGTGGCAGAGTGGCTCACAGATTACAATACAGACGTGCTCAGATCGACCTCGATAAATCGCAAAATTCTAGACAGAATTTAATGAGTCACAATATGTTAGAAACCATTCGATTTAATTCATCGTGTATGTAAAGGTCATTCTCGAAGTATTCATGCAAACACGCATACACACAAACACAAACGCATACACACTCACCAACTAGCCAAAACAAGAAACAGAAGTAAAAAAGAGTCAGATTTGTTACCACTAGCATAATCAATTGAAAACCCAAAATGTATAAATATGTATGATTGTAAAAGAGATGATTAGTATTCACGAAATAAATGGCCTTTATCCACTTTGTTATTTATGTGTTCTGTATTCCTAATTATAATTATACTGTGTTAAATTAAAAAGGCATGGATATCATATATATTTGTATATATATATATATATATATATATATATATATATATATATATATATAATGAAATTTGTATTCATATCATGATCGCAACTTTGATCAAATTAATCGGAAAGGTTTTTAGAAATTTCAGCTTTATTCGAGTCTTGTCAAATACTTATTTAGCGTAAAACAGATAAAATGAAGTATAGGCTCATATTAACATTTAATTCGTGGCTATTGATTTTCGCAAAACTTCCAAAGAACATTTAAATTATAGGTCAAAATGTAATTATTAAAATATCAAAATAATTTCCAGAATTTCTCAATTGAAATATTTTTGGAACATATGTATACATGATATAACTCTTGATTAATCGATTTACACTGTGGTGTAGTATAGGAAAGCTGTGGAAGCATGAGTGAATATTTTATCTCTTTAAGGACTATCTATTTTTTGATTATATCTCTGAAATGTTTTCGAATTAAATTATGACTGAATGAGGGCGGAAAACTGCGTACACATTAGGCACGAACGACGAATTTTATAAGTTAAATCGATTTTATCTCTATTTTGGTAAAAATGATTCCAAACTAATTATTTCAGGAAGCGAAAAACATTTATTTTAGTAAATACGAACAAGCTAATTATAAAAATGATTGCAAAATTATAACGAGTAGCAATAAGGTATATTCGCAATTTGATACAATTAAATTCTGTGAGAACTAGTCAATTGGTTGATCTACTTAATACGATTTGTGATTGACAATCTTATGAAAAATTTACGTTGAATATGAATTTAATAATTAAATTATATTTTCACATATATTGAAGCGATAAAAGTCGCTTTCAAGAAAGACAATGGAGCAAAGAATATGAGACAGACACTGTTTACATTTCGGTAACTTTGATTTACAAACGAATATAATTCATTTAGTTCAAAATTCTGAGATATTTTAAGGACATATATAACATATTTGTACAAAATGGATCGCCCACCAATTAATAAACCAATATATGTGCGATCGTCATTGAAATTTCAATAATAGGGGAGTTGTTACACGCAAGATTATTTGGAGTGAGACAATAATGTGATATTTAAATGTTGCGCTTTTTGCTCAGTGCTGTCCTTCTTGTTGTGGATTTGACCGTATTTTTCTTGTATAGGACAATTGATAGCACTTGAGTTTTTTCCTCAGTGCTGTGCTTCTTGTTATGGATTTGACCGCATCAGTTGTCCCGCACAAGAAAAATGCGATAAAATCCACAACAGGAATGTGATATATTTGACAAAGATTATTTACCGCAATATTATTTATTTACATAACTCACAAATCCCATTACGTTTACATTTTTCACTATAAACTAAGCATCGTACAGTGTAGAAAAGGCAATTCATCCAGGAGACTGGTTTTGGCCTTATTGTGAACTTTTTAAGCACGGCCAAGAATTTGATGTGGACTGGGCTCGAAACTGGGAAAATTTTCTTTGGAGTCTGTAATTTTAACCACTGAGCTACCTTGCCACATGCTACACACAATTTATAGTTATATATTGACTTATGTTAAAGTTACAGAGTTTTAAGCAATCGTAACTAGGTTCAAGCCCGGTCCGCGTCAAACTCTGGTGAGTAAGTGAAAATTTCCCAGCAAGAAAGAAACCAGTCAGTTGGATTTTTTGCCTTTTCTACGATATACGATGCTTAGCTAATATTGACAATTTGTGTTTATGTCAAGCTCACAAACTTGATTTAAATAATTGCTATCACCGCCCGCGCAATCAATGCACTTTTAATTATATAAAAGTTTGCACAATATTTTTCAACACGCGCGTAATAAAATAATAATAACTATAATAATATAAATAAATTTTGCTCCAATTTGTAGGCTTAGTAACCAAGATGTGATTTAAATTAAGCCACGGAAACTGAAACCTTATATACATTACCGAGGAATAGTTCATATGTTTTACTGAAAAATTGAAGAATTTGAAATTTACGCAAGGTAATGATTTAAGAAGAACATAATAAAAATGACTAATTCGTAAGCAAAGCCAGTTAATACTGTTGGTTCTGTATATAGTAGAAGATAAAGAAAAGAGCTTGAACAGCTGATTTTATCCGTAAACGACATATTCGTTTAATTGATGATTTATTTAATTATTTGTAACGTAATGTATCAACATTTCTGGTAAATATTTCAGTGAATAGTCAAATTTAGGGCTGTTATGCTCTCCACAAATGATATTGTATTAAACTGCCTGGTTTATCGAAACCGTAGCTTCATCTATATCAATGTTTAGATATGTCACAATATTGCATAATAAAATCAAAATAAGTATACATTTTACTTTATTCTGACTTTGATCAAATTGTTTCTATATCAGGTACAACCTTTTCCTTTCTGTATCTGATATGAATTTAGAAAAATTATTTGCCTCAATAATAATTTCTTTCTTATGAGTTTAATTAATGAGTCACAATATTTAATCAATTTTGAAATATTTCTGAAGTGCCAGCATTAACTTCCAAAATGAATAGATTTAAAAACCTCTTAAGGTATCGCTGGTTGATAATTTTGGTGTCGAATTACTCAAGTTTATGGTTCTTTAGTTAATTGTTATGCCTCTTTGTAATAATATTTATTTTATGCTGAATTAAAGAATCCTTCTACGAATTCAGTGATTGCGTGCAGTTTGAAAAGAAACTACGATCGGCTTTTGGTCCTTTTTGGACTTTTATTTTTTTCTGGTAATATTTAATAGAATTAAGCTTCAGCACACAACTAAAATTATCGAAAATTAATATTTGAAAAATTAGGTACGAAGAAAAATGTTCTGAAAATTTTCTTAAACATTTTTTTCAATTATTCAAATCAAGCTTGTGAGCTTGATGTAAACACAAATTCCAATGTATTTAACTTGTCGTCGAACATTAAGATTGGTTTTTTCTTCAAGCTCCGAAACTTTATTTGAACATTTGTTACGATCATCGACGCTATCTTTGATTGTTTAACAAATGTTTCAAATTCTTAATAAACTATAACATCGTTATTTGATAAAAGTTCATTATTATCACAAACTATGCATTGGATGCGGATCTTAGGCATAAATTATATGAATCTTTGGGAATCCGATTACCAACCATACGTTAAAATAGAATGGATTTATCCAGCCTGCCATGTTTTGCTGGAATACGTTGTATAAAATCCACGGTCTTTGCCTTGGTACTTATTTTATTGTACCATCACCCAGTTTTTCGACAACATATTTATAAAAAAACGAAAATACAAATTAAGCACAGTTACAAAGCAGAAAGCAACCCCATTCAAAATTATATGTGCGAATTGCTATCTTATAATGCATATCCGGCGTTCTGCTAACGGTTATCAGTGTATTTATGACCAAAACTAGGCGTACAATAAGCATTGTGCATTCAACACGAAAATACCATACAAAATTATACTCTTCAGTGTTTTTGTATCACACAGAATACTTCTAGCGACATAAGGCATATTTAATGAAACATTTGTTTATTAAAATGTTTTGTAGTAAAAATTTGTTTTTTAGGATAATTCTCGGTAAATTTTTTATATACTCATCTGCACATTTGATCAATTGACTGAGACCTATTTCGATTACCAATCTTCTTTTATTTCTAAATGGTAGTTAATTGCGTATGGATTTGTGAGTGAAAGTGTATATGTGTCTGTTTATATATATGAGTGTGCGTAAGAGTCATACGTGTAATAAATTATATATATATATATATATATATATATATGTAGAATTGGCAGTTGCATAAATGATTGTTAATGACGGAGTAGCTCTGGATGTTGATTTTTGGTGTGTACATGACCGGTAAAATTGACATAGTTGAGCTCATACTAGTCATTACGAACAATTTATGGCCATCTTCTTGCTATCAATGATTTATTATTAATTGCGCAATTTACAATTGAACTTAAACTATCCTGGGGATTGAAGTAAGATAATTGATATACTTAACTGTTAAAGAGTATTGTTAAAAGAGTAAAGCATTGAGATGTAAGCAATCTGAGTTGAATAAACAAACTGTATAAATTTTAGTTCAGCTAATATTATGCGTTTGCAGATTTAATTGAGAAATAAATCATGCAATGAAGAATAGTTGTTGCGAAAAGCATCGATATCTTCTGTACCCTTTTCGATAGAAACCACCGATCATTATCAATACCTAGAAGTTATATAAAACTTCTCATCAAAATGTGCAGCAAAGATGTTAAATTCAATTTAAACGGTCAATATTTAGCAAAAATCGATGTAGTGGCGATGAGCTGTCCATTAGGAGGTCTGCTAGCTGATATCTTTATGTTATAGCCGGAATCATAAGAGCTTCAACAAATTATTAAGAAATACTACCATAAATAACTGAGGTCAGTTTGGAACACCTTTAAAATCATAAATGAAGATATCGAAACAAATTAATTTGTAGAAGCTTTGAATATTGTGGAACATCACATTTCGAGCAAAGAAATCCTCAGTCTAAAGCATTTTATATCTTTGTCGTTTTGATATTGCGAGATGAAGAAGACAGTCTAAGGAGGTAAATATATGGAAAGCTGCCATTGATCTGACAATGCATCTATTAAAACTGCGCTGTACCAATCTCTGAAAAGTGAACATTTAGACAACATTTAGCCAAGAGAATAAAGAAAATATTTTCTGAAAAATTCTAATGTTAAACATTGGCGGTGTTCAAGACAAATTTATTAGAATACGAGTACCCTGAAATATTTTCTGAAGCAAACATGGGACAGAAATAACGACAAAAAATCATTAAAGTCACACATATGTCAATATATAGTCACGTCGTTTATTGTCGTTGTTTCATCTAAGTTACGTTGGAGTTTAATATTGGGATTTTAGATATTTATACTGCTGGTAAATTCATTATGTTATTCCTGGCTTACGCTGATCGATTCTTCATTTAAACTGGTGTATATGATGCAATTACGAATCAAGGTTCGCTTCTAGCCTACCAGTCTACCAGATGACCGGTGTTATGTCCGTTCCCGGCATTGTTTGATGCCTGAACGTGTCAATATATGCACATTCAACATAGAAATGCAGAATTATGAACTTCGTCTAACGACATTTTTCACTGATTCTTTATGATTGGTCTCGTTAAAAATATGTATTTTAAGGAAAGATACTGACGGACGAATAATCTTCCAACGCTTAACAGTAGTTGATGTCATCCGGCTTTTTTTAATTTTTTACCAATAAAAGAAACTAATTTTAATTTTAATTTAGGAAATTGACTCTCATGATATGCTGAAGTCATATTTATCTCTGATAAGCATAAGCTGCACGCAGCAATTCTTGACAACAGTGCAATCAAAGTAGTGATATTATAGTCTTGCATATAATTAAGCATATAAATATGAACGTAATTCCAAATTATAATGCAGCTTTAATTGCATTCACAAACTTCAATTTTTATATTAATAATTTTTCAACAATTTTTCTTTGGATCTCTGGATCCATTTATACACGACCTACTGTTATTTAAAAGAAATGCTGTGCGCACTAGGATATTTAAAATAACGTCATTTTATTTCACAATAGCCACCGTATTCTCGTTGATGTTATTTTGTTTGATATTTTGGCTTTTATCTTCGAGGACCCATTTATCGTAATCCTATTATTAAAGCCGTTCCTTTCCAATTGAATCTGAGAAACTGTCGTTATAACACCAAAAGTCGCTGTACAGAGTATGTCCATAAACGAGATCACAAATGATAGTACTAAATTCACTAAAATCAATAAAGAGAAAGACGAAACAAGAACTATTGACGTAAGTTGCAAACATATTTGAAAACATATGGAGATTAACTTTTTACCTTCAATAGATGATTCAGAAAACAGATTAAAGTTCGTTTGGTGGAATTAGTTAAACCATAGTTGCGATCTTGATATAAAAATCAGTCCTAGTATATACATAAATTTTTCAGTATAAAATAAAATAAATAAATAAATAAATAAAATAATGTAGAAAAGGCAAATCAATATAGTAGACCAGTTTCGTCATCATTGGAACCTATTGACTTTGTATCCAGAATTTACCCCGGACAGGGCTCCAACATGGACATTTAAAAATATTAACGGACTGGAAGAAACCCAACAACGATTTAGGAACAACCGAAAGCTCATAAAGCTACATTACATTACATTAATGATCACCGCACCGCAGTATATGCTGACAAAATAATATAACCAATAAGAAATACTATAAATACGCATGTGGTAAATGTCGAACTAGAGAGCAGCGTCAATTTTGGAAACAGGAGGGTCTCACCTAGCTTTCACCATTGCTTACTATCTTTCAAATAGAAAAAACAGCTATTATGTTTAAACTATTTTAAAATAAAATTTATAAAAATTTATTAAACATCCGTGTTCTCCAAGACCGTAAGTTAGCATAAAGAAAAGTGTCAAAACCCTGACATTTCGATAATATATTTATTGAAAACTGCTATACATCTCTCTTGACTGATTTATATATATATATATATATATATATATATATATATATGGATTAATATATTATCATAGAGCATAAAAACTGGAAAACCCATGGACTAGAGTAAATTTTAGACTATTTATATGAATGATCTTATGGTGGTCTCCTCAGGACTAGTAGATCCAGCTAAAACTACCAAACGAGCCAATAAAATCGATACGGATATCAAATTCACACTCACCAAAGATTTACACACCAATATTCTATTCTTCGACAACCAACTTGCTTGAGACGAAATGGTAAACATTAAGCTATGCGAACTAGAATTTTATTTTATTTTAGCCGTACGCAAAACTCCCAAGAGCAAACCCAAAAGAAACAATCTAACAAACCGAGTCAGAAGGATATCAAAGACGAGATCGATAAATAGCCTAGCTAAATCAAAAGAAGTTTATTTATGAACGACTTATAGAAGCGATTTTCGTAAATCAGCATCTTATTAAACCCTATTCACACTACGGAAAATGTAAAGAATGTCACCATTTTTGCGTCCACCTATGTTGGATGGTCCACGTACATGTATGTCGTCAGTGTTTATTATTAGCGTATCGTCTAGACGAGCCTTAATTATGCTTAATTCTGCAGTTAAAATATTCAATTGAGAAGTCAATGCCTGAATCAACGTTTCCAACCCATCAGAAGACATATAAAATGTGCCACAAATGCTTTATTTTTACTCGATTATATATAGAATTTTGCTCGCACAACGAGCATCGATTTAATAAAACAAATTTACACATTAATTAATTTATGTTCACTTCAGCTCGAAGTCTGCTTTTCTCATTGAGCTGACTGCTTCATTCTTATACGGGCGCTTCTGCGAGGAATTTCTGTTGAAATAATGTCTGCCCTAGATAAGACCCTTTGTTCATTCTTTGTCTTAAAGGTGGCTATTGCCACAATAGCATATTATTTAGAGGATGCCGAACAAATTTCATAAAAGCGACTTTTGAATCAAAAAAGAAAGGCAAATATGCTTGACCTGTAGATTATATATATATATATATATATATATATATATTGTCACAATAATCTAAACATTGCATCAGGAGTCGTTGGCAGTTCGTCCAGTAGATTGGATTTACCTTATTGAGAACATGTCAAGTGCTCTCTAGAATATTTCGCTTAAGTTACTTGATCAATTTCACATATTTTCCAATGTCGCGTTTTGCGTACGCGGTTTCTAGCTTTTCACAAACAGTTTCATCACAATTACCATTTCCTTTTTGTCTTCGGTCGGGCTGGGTTTGTAATTGTCCCAATGGAAATGCGGTTCTATCACATCTTTGTTTACTGGCGACGTTTCGATGCCAAATTTCCAGCACCATCCTCAGACAACTATAAACAGCACAATAATCACAATAGCAGATTTAAGCAAACCTGACCATCCACTGGATTAGCATCAATGCAAATTCAGTAGTACTGACATCAAATAACATTAGCAATAGGTGCGTGAATGAATTCATTATAATAAATAGCATTGAAGGGATAAGCATAACTAAATAATCGATTAAAATTGCGATCTATATACTTGACGTTGTTAACAGGAGAATAAGACAAAACTCATAGACAATTCGACATGATAGAAAACATAAAAAAGTGAAAGCGATTGCTCAAATTATTTCAAAAATTTAAGCATGGGCGAAACATCAGCCATTGATACGGGAATAAACGGATCTCAAACATAAGTTATTCACACAGGAAGGACAATAAATACTGGCTAAAATACACATACAACAACATACTCACAAATCAAGAAAACCATAAAACTATTGTACAATTTTCTTCCGTACATACAAAAAAAATTTTAACTTTAGGTCATAACTCAAATACTTTTAAACTTATAACTGAAGAAATTTGATTTTGTTTGAAATTGTTCACTAAATTTAATTGACATTTATACATTATAAGCACACACTCGCTCACTTCGTGGTTTTTCCTTAACATTTACTATATATATATATATATATATATATATATATATATATATATATATATATATATATATATATATATATATAATTTCCATTGCCTTCAGATATAACTCGTATATTTATAATTAGGAAGAAAAACAAATTAATAACAAAGTGCATAATGGCCATTTATTTCGAGATTACTTAACTTCGCTCTAAAAGCTTTCATTTATATACATCCTGGGTTTTCATTTGATTATGTGGGTGGCAACAAATCTGATTCGGTTTACCTTTTATTTCTTGTTTTTGCTGATTAGTAAGTGTGTATGCGTTAGTGTTTGTGTGTGTCTGTTCGCCCGTGAACGTCATTCTCGCTGTATTGCAAAGTGATGTCTGAGATCTGGTCATTATTGTATTGATGGATTAAGAATAAAACATCTGTTTGAATTGTTCGCTGTTACGTGTGCAAGTGCTATTTATCCGAGTGTAGTCTTTCGTTCCAAATTTTGCGTAAATTTGATTTCTTCACTTGGTAACAGCGCAAGTGTGGATTGCAGTGCTGAACGCTCATATTGTTTGGAAACTTCGGTCGCCGTATGCGTCTCTGTTATTTCCTCTTCAGCTTGTTGTCAATCCTATTGAATGTTCGTTGAGTCTGGTCGAGGGCGTGTTCAGTCTTGCCTGGATACTAGTAAATTTTTGTTTAATTTTTTTATTCATAGCCGGTCGATTAGAATATCATGCTGATGAAACTTTTCAATATTTAGGTTAGGTGTTTGTTTTTTATATAAAGGGCTTCAGAAATAAATAATAATATTTTATGATTTTACTTTATGTAGAATTGAGAAATTGCTCAAATTGACTGGGTGCCCCATTTCTAATATATGATTGGAAATGGCTGATTTTCCTGAACGTGCCAAGCATTTTCTAATAAATTTCTGCGGTAAATGTTGCTTCTTCAAACATCCAATATATGTGCTACCGCACATACATGAGAATTTAAGGACTATGAATTATTTGAAGAGAATTGGCAAATGATCTTGGGCATCCAACCTCATGATTCTCTGTATGATAAATGTGATATTAACTTGGAATTTTGGTAAATAAGGATGAGACGTCTAGCGAGACCGTTTTATTCTGTGCAATGTTCTTCCCCTTCAGGTCATCTGTTATTTTGAAGGAGTCCTTGATAGTGTTTGCGTTTATGATATTTAGTATTGGTGGTAGTTTTTTCCAGCAAAAATAGCTTTGGCATTGATCATTGACATGATGGGCCTCATCCAAGGAGCTCCTGAGACTGTCAAGGCTTTATGGGTATTTGGTTTGCCGTACAACCTTGCGGTGTTTGTTCCGACGGGTTTTGCCTTTTGGATGTCCGCAATGAGTTTTGATCTAATATTGGAATCAGCCATCGATGATAAGAGGTGTTTTTCCATCTTTTTCAGAATTGCATTTATTCTTGATTCAGTTTTTGTTGAATCATCTTTCTTTTTGATTGATCATTTATAATCTCGTGCATGGATCTTCTATAAGCATCGGCTTAAAGTATAAAAACTCCTGATCCTTTGTCGGGTGGGGCAAGTCGTATGGATTTGTCTGATTTTAGTTTTTGGAGTTCGTCTATGTGCTTTTTCGTGATGATTTGGCTGCCTTCGAATTCCTTGTTGTATTGTTCTAGTGCGCTAACAATCTCAGGTTTAAGTCCTTGTCCATTGAATGCCTGTGGGGCGATGTCTATTGTTAAGTCATTGTAGAAATTTTCTGCTCCAGCCTGAATGTCAATAATGTCGCGTTTACTTATGTTTCTCTTGAATATACAGAATTTTTTTCTTAGGGAGAGAATATTTTCTGGTGTTTTGACAAGATCATATTTGAATAATTGTAAATAAATGCGTCTGGATTTGTAAAAAATTTCGATTGTGTAGGAAATTTTTCCAGGTCCCTTTTGAGGTCCTCTGTTTCTTTGTCAGCTGCTATTTTCATCAACGATTCTATCTTTGTTGTAAAAGCAGTGTATTCGCTGTTGTTCAGTCTTGCAAGTTGGCAAACCAGTGATTGAATGATTCTCTCAAAATCTTGCAAATTTTGATTGGTTGTCCTCGATGGCATTAAGCATAAAGCGGCTTATAAGTTTATTCATCGGTTTCTGGTTATTTCTCCTGCACTGCTTGAGGAATCGTTTTTGCATATCATCTAATGAAAACCACAATTTGAAGAACTTCAGTCTTTCCAGAAGTTTGGCATTCACACAATTAACTGCAATTTAAGAGTTTATTTCCTTAGGAGAAAAAGGTTGACTCCGCTCTTTAATAACCTTTTTTATGCCTATTGCCTTTTAATATTACACAGTGTATTTCTAATTAGTATGTCAACATCAGACCACGACGGATTCGTACTAGAGAGGATATTGTCAAAATGTTATCCCAAACTTAACATTTAGAGGCGTCGCACCTGCCTCAATAATTACACGGTGGCTGAATAGAATAACTAAGAAGAATTTTACCAGTTTTAAATTTCATTTCACATTTAGCACACAGAGAATAATTAGGTTAGATGCCAAAGATCAATTGCCAATTCTCTCCAAATCATTCATAGTCTATAAATTATCACGTATGTGCTGTAGCACATATATTGGACGTTTGAAGAAGCAATTGATAAACAGAATGCAGCAACATTTACCGCAGAAATTAATTATAAAAGGCTTGGCACCGTCAGGAAAATCAGCTATTACCGATCATATATTGGAAACGGGTCACCCAGTCAATTTGATCAATTTCTCAATTCTTCATAAAGTAAAATCATAAAAAATTATTATATTTTTATGAAGCCCTTAATATAAAACAAAAAACGCCTGGCCTAATTATTCAAAAGCTTTATCAACATGGTATTCTAATCGACTGGCCACGAATAAAAAAATTCAACAACAATTTACTGGTATCCAGGCAAGACCGAACACGTTCTCGACCAGACTAAACAAACAGTCGATAAGAATGGCAACAAACTGAAGAGGAAAAAACGACTGCACGTACGGTGACAGAGATTTTGAAACAATATGAGCATTCAACACTGCTATCCGCACCTGCGCTGTTACCAAGTGTAGAAAACAAAGTTTCGCAACAACTTGGAACGAAAGACTACATTCGGAAAATTCACATTCATGCGCTTAAAAGTCACCAATGCGAACAGATGGATAACTTTCAAGCTATTAATACAATAACGACAAGATATCAGACATCAATATGCAATGCAGCGAGACAGATCCTTACATGCAAACAGGCAAAAACAGACACAAACGCATACTCACTTATTAATCAGCCAAAACGAGAAGTAGAAGTTAATCCGAGTGAGATGTGTTGCCACCCTATAATCATATATATATATATATATATATATATATATATATATATATATATATATATATACTATATATGTGTGTGTGGGGTTGCACGTAAATAGACTTAAATTATTTATTCGCTTTCAAATTAATTTGAACGATTATTCGAACGTGATAAATCACCATCGTTAAAAACAATCAACTGGTGGTTTGGGTCACAAATTTTGATTTTTGACGCTAAATCTTTTAGAAGATATTTTAACAGGAAGCATCCCTCTTAACTCCGTTGTTCAATAATTTGCAAATATTACATGATTTAGAAAAAGAAATCAATTGCTAGAAAGTTTCGCTTTTGTGGGTGTTTTTTTTGGAAATTGGTCCCGGCATTGTCCTTGTTCCATGCTATTTTATTACAGACTCATGTACACCCCGATCTGTTAGTTCAGATGCAAGATTTTGATACAGAAACAAAGAATTCAAAACCATAATGATTTTAAGGTACAAATTTTAATGTGGAAGCATATTGGTAGTCTAATCGACTAATAAAACTCGAAACTTTTAATTGGTCCGCTTCAAGCATAACTGACTGTACTTTTTATTTTGTTCAATGTAGCGGCTTAGTATTTGAAATTATTTATTTTGTGGCTGAATATATTTTAGATAAAACGATTCTCTTCAGTAACGTCCATCATTTATAAGCACAGCACACAATTCTCTCAATATATCTATCAGAAGATGCAGTATGCTGAATAGTTTGACCTAGGTCCTGAAGTCTTGTTGAAGCTTGACATTGAAAACATCATTGCTCAAAGCATCATATATATAAATATAATTGAGTTCTATCCTATTACCGATTTTTAACGCTTGGGACTTTTTTAGCTAATCTTCAAGCCAATTGGTAATATGTACTTACTGAGGTGGTTAATATTTAAAGTTTTATAATTTTAGAGAAAGCAATTTCTATTTAGGAACTTTGAACGATAATTTTTACCTTATCGGCAAATTCGCAAATTTGTCCTTTGAGGACCCATATTTTGCAAGGTAGCAAATAGGATTTTAAATTGTATGTGGCCCAAACTAGAACCTTCTGAAATTCCGAACGTCACTTTTAACGGCTTTCACTTTTTATTATTAATTGAAACTGTCAAACTTCCATTATATAGATAATAGTTTAGTAGCTTAGAAATAAATAGTTTGATCCCTAGTGATCCAGTTGCCATCATAGTAGCATTAAAATATGTGGTTTGAAACGCTTTTGAGAAATAAATGAAGAAAATTAGTACAAGGATAGAATTTTCTTGATGGTCGAACGTCCTTTCGTAGATTCATGCTGACTGGTATCATAGTCTGGAGGTAAAATAATGTAAAATTTGTCTAATTTTACCCGCTCAATTATTTGTAGGAATAAAGATATCGTTGGAATTAATCTTAAATCTTTGGCATGTCTTTAAGTCAAATTTGCAAGCTTCAATGTAAACACTAATCCCAGAAGCAGAATATGGAAAAACTAAAGTCAGTCATTGTTTGACCTTTGGAACTTTGGCACTGGTCGTATTATTGTTAATAGCATACTGTCTGGTATTACACCTTCATTCATGATTTTGTTAAACAATGAAAATAGATTATTAAAAACTGATATAGGCAGGTGCAAAAATTTGTCAATCGATATTTCTAAATAGTCATTTGATTATTTTTTTAAAAATTGCGATCATTTTGCTTATTAATCATTCACAGTCAGTAAAAAATTTCTGACCTTGAAGTTATACATAATTGTTTAACATAGTCATAGTGCTGATTTTCTGAGTATTACACATACAATTGATAAAAAGCTTCTCTAAATCACATATAAATACACTTTATGTTTTATCTTACGTAGCACCATCTCATCTTTCTCTTTATACTTGCGATACCCATTAAGGAGTTTGTAGCAAAGCTTTGAGTAATGTTTAATCTTGGTCAGTATAGTAATTTAGGATATTCTATGTTTCTCATTAATAATGAGTTTATGTCATTAAATATTGTATCCTGTCTCGGTTTTTTAATAATGTTAATTTGACTATATTTCATTATATTTCATTTTTAGTTCTTAGCCTACATATTCTTCTATCCACAGCTACAAAAGAAAATTTTGTAATAAATAATGTAACATGGTAGATACAAAAACACCAAAATCAACTACATTTATCCGATAGGAACTGTCATAATCAAGCATTCAACATGTGCATTCGCAGGCGTTAATTGGATAATTTTATAATCCGCAGAAAATTTTGATTAGAAAATAGATTTTCCGTTGCAGAGTAAAGGAGTCTGTTGAAGTCCACTAAAAGTGCACTAAATACTTGGTAATACAATCTAATTTTTAAAATTTTTAGCGAAATGTTCATAATCGCTCATGCACTCATACGGCGCTATGTGGACCGCAGTTAAAATCAATAAATCAATTTGAAACAAATAAATTCAAAAATTGTATTTTATTCGTTTCGGAGCATTGGTATTGAATGGAACTCATTTCCACAATAGATGAAAACGCCATAATCATGTTTATTCAGTGATTCATCTCTGTGGAACATTGAATAACGAGGCATTTCAAATTCATGATCATATCTATCATAATATAAACATCATTCAACAAAAATTATGAAAACATACATGCTGTCCCGTATAAAGTTATTGAACAAAAAATTTTTTATGCTTCAAACATTTGCATAGATACAGAATATATATCTTTACACCTTTTCATATACATATATAAATATATATATAGTTTTATTTACTAGAATATATATATATATATATATATATATATATATATATATATGTTGTCAATGTAAGCCAAGTTGGATCAGGTAAAAGAAAATAATAAAGTAGACCGGTTTCCTGTTTTGGTAACTCTTCGAATATGTACAATATATATATATATATATATATATATATATATATATAACTACACCTGTGATTTTTTAGCGCAATAGCTAATAAGGATCTCATGATTATCGTACATTAATTGTTAGCAGACTTTTTAAACATGATTGCTCACAGCCATTTTTAACTGCTAGGAACTACGAGACTCTAAATTTTATATTAGAAGTTAATTACAGAATCGTAATGCTTGAATTTGATAAAATTCGGCCATTCCGATAGTGTGTAAAGTAAGGAAGTAATTCCAAACTAAAATTAAATAAAATTAAACAATTTGCCTCGCGTAACTTACGATATGCATTACATTAAAATTTATGTGAGATGATGAAAAATTGAACGTACGCGATTTGAGCCTTATAGCAAGTATTTGCCTTTTGAATATGAAATTTCGTAAGTGACAACGTTTCAAGATAATGCTCGAATTTTTGCTAATGCATTGATAAAAAAGATTGTACTTACACATAAACTGCATAACATCTTGCACGCGCAGAGGTGAACAAGTTTGCATTTTTAATGAAAATGCGAAAGAGTTGTCTTTGTTAACTAAATTCGGCTACTTCGTGTACTTTTACCCTAGTGCAATGATGAATTTCTTTACCATATGCTAAAAAGGCAGCGAGTTTTGTTCTGGATTACTCAAAAACATTCTTTACACTTTACTGTGCAAAAAATCTATGCATATTTCCGCGGGCAGTTGCGTAAACTTCTATAGAAAAGTTATTCGTTACATAAATGTTTATATTGCATAAGCGAAGTGAAATATTTGAATACGGTTTTGAATTTCTAAATAATTGGTGAATAATAAAATCGATGTTGAGCACTATATCGTTAGACATGGTAAGTCACGTGTTAGTCGGGGTAGCATGCGATTTAATTTGCATTCAAAGAGAAATTTATCTATCTGATGCAGCAACGCATTTGTGTTGCAATAAAGCATCAAATAACCAAATGCCAAGGTGCCCCTTTCATAATCCGCGACTGAGAACTTTCTGTTGTAATGGCAACTATATGCATACATTTTCCCGAAGTTAATGACCTTAACATTAAAAATGTATCTCCTCGTAGGTGAATATTCATAATTTAGTAATTTTGTGCACTGACCATCATGACACTACTCTGGTAGCATTAATCAGTTTGTATGTTTGATTTGGAAAGATTTTGTATAAAATGGAGCAAGTTATAGAATTTACCGTTAAAAGGATACAACGTCAGGCATGTTGTTTATTCAAAAAATGTTCTCTTAAAAGTCTATCTAGAAAATGTTTTTCTTCTAAAAAAGTTATCCACGAAAATAACCGTGAAATAATTGCAAAGGATAGATCAAACTGAACTACATTATAATAATACATTTTTCATACGAAATGTTGAAAATACGCTTCTATGGATATTATAACATATTAATTAGCTTGAATAAATCTTTGTCATAAGCATACAAGCACAAAATATTCTCACCATGAATACGCGATTAACAATGATAAAAGCAGGTTACTTCGCTAAAGTTAAAATCAGAATAGTTTAAATTCAATGGGAGCACTTTAAGAACATTAGGCATAAACACCAATTATATTCAATCGCAAAATTGCAAAACTTCCGGCTTTCTCAAATGCTGCCGCGCTCCTCACTTCCATGGTCATCATCTGAGCACTACGATAGAATGACTAATGCGGAACAACTTAATGTGTTAATAAAATTTGACAGTTTGCTCATACTCATGAAAACCTTACATTGTATGGAACGTCAGAAGCTCAGAATTTTTGCATTTGAAATCATAACGTTTTTGCGAAATCCATATAAATTCAAGAATTAAGCATAATTAATTGCACGGGTGGTGCCAAAGTTAATATTTGCGGACTGTGCCTAACTCCATATTTTGTGTCTTTGAATTAACAATTGTCTTAAAAAATAGAACCATTTTATATTCTTTGTAAATTTTTACATTTTTCAGATTTATTTTTAAATTCATTTTAAGGAAAAATTGTATCACGCACATTTTTCTATTCGAGATCGACTAGACGTTTGTATATTGTTATTGCTTCGACTAGTCACCTTTCATCATAAATCATAAAATCCCAAGCATTTTTGTCATTTTTAATGTTGAGCTATTTTTATTTGACTAATTTGAAACAACTATATTTGTTTTGAAACTATTATACGTATTTTCTCTTTAAAGAATTGGACTCCTGTAATCGCAGTAATATTTTTATCGATTATTCTACTGAAATTAAACACTTACACCAGACATTATTTCACAATTTGTAAGCTCACTTTTTGCCTATTTTCTCATATTGACAATTCTTATTTCAATACTGGTCAACAATCGTAAACACGTTTTAAAAACTACTTGAATTCTTCAGTCGATTATGCTTTATTTTATAATAATTAAAATCACTCCATTCCAATCAGCATTTGCACTAGTTAATGCACAAAACATTTTTGGACAGCTTGCTCATGAAATGAAATTTATTTATTTTATATATGTATTTGAATATTCACATTGGTTAATGTCCATTGAAAATAGAATTTTAATATATTTTATAACACAACTAATCTGATTTCATTAAAAGCTTCTTGCAAAATGCGCTTGGGATCTGTTGATCATTCTAAGAATTTAAATAATTTCTTATTCGTATTCAGATAAATAAAGTCAGTAATTTAATTCATATTTATAATTTTAATAATACGAACACGAAAAGTTTAAAGATGGGATTGCAGGAAATATTTACGTTAACGAAACCGCTCATTGCACGCCTTTTTCGGTTATATACATAAACTTGTTTTATTAGTGTACTTTTTCAGATGACTTCTTTTCCGCATCGCTTTTAGACTAAAGTTCATATTACTTATTTCCCATCTTTCATTAGAAGGCAAATAGCATGCCACTTAAGGGAGTGATATTGAATTAAATTTTATTGTCGACATTTGTTCACATTTGTGCGTTGTCGGTATAAAATAAACATGATATGAAGTGACAACTGCACTTCATCTATTACACTAATGAGTGCTAATAAGGACGATGTAGACCCACAGTAGTTAAGCTTCATTTTCTACATTATATATATATATATATATATATATATATATATATATATCATTATGTGGGTGGCACCAGTCTGACTCGGTTTTACTTCTATTTCTTGTTTGGGCTGATCAGTATGTATATAGCTGTATGTAATTGTGTATTAGGTGTTGCGCACCTAATAAAAATTTAGTTCATACTTCACCAGAAGGATAAACCAAAAAGAGCATGAACGGAGAGTATAATCTTATGCACATTCGTTTCATGCTTCCTGGCGACTCATCAATAGGAGCCAGTATTACGCACCTTACCCAAAAAATATTTGAGTAAGGAATGTGGAAAAATAGGAGTGTATGGATTTGCTGGATTAACAATTGCTCAGAAATAGTTGTAATTTTCAATTTTGGTGAATTATAGCATACACTAAAATCCATTTCGTAGGTAATATGTGCCTTTACGGATCCATAATATTGGTATCGAATACTGAAAAAGCTGTCATATTGTTGGTACCATTTGCAGACTTGGTATATATTATATATGGTGAGTTGGTTCTGAATTCGTATTGTCGAAGACTTTGTATTAAGGTAGCTACACTACTGCAGTTTTACACCTTCAAATAGGCGATTCTATCGTCCTATTTTCTCGCATTCGTCACCCAAATATAAAGTGGTTAAAAGGCATAGTACCAGCTCTTACTGATGAGTTGCCAGTAGGCACGAAACGAATGTACACGAGACACTAATTTCCGTTCATGCTCTATTTGGTTTGAACTTCTTGTCATATTTGAACTAATTTGTTACTATATTAGTTCTCCGTCAATAACTGTATATAACTTTTATATCTGTATGTGTCTGTGTGTGTCTGTTCGCGAACAGGTGTCTTTCTCATTCTATTGAAAAGTGATGTCTGAGATCTGATCATTCTTGTATTGATGGATTGAGATTTAGCCAATTTTTCGCATTGTTGGCTGTTACATGTAAGAATTTTTCTCCAGGTGTCGTCTTTCGTTTCGCCATATTTCTTAATTTCTTTGCCAACTTGATAACAATAAAGAATAATCAGATCGACATTGGCGGATACTTATCTGGAACTGCTGGACTCGTACTTTTCTTTTGATTTTTCAGTTAAATAATTGATTCAATCAACTGCCTAGAACATATTTTAGACATTCGATATTTTGCTTTGATATCTTTGTCACCTTTTGAAGCTAAGCAAATCAGTATATAAATGCTTGAAATATAGTCTAGCACTATTGCCATTATGCAAATAGTTATCCACAAAACTACTTCAATTTAAATACCGTAAACACCAGGTTGTGTTATGGTTTACTGTTATTTTTAATTTATCATAAAATGTTTTTTTTATTCATCACAGAACAATAAACCATAATCCTTCTCATGCTCCGATGTAAATTTGATTTTTTATGAGCTTCATCGAAAAATGAAGATGTAAACAACTGACCCATTGTGTATATACATTTGTTAGTTTAAACTAAGTAT